>BQKN01045311.1:0-11399 GCA_022839385.1 Asparagus kiusianus
TAAAAGAAAATCGAGGACATGGGAAGATTCCAGCACATATTCAATACAAGTATTGCTTCATGACAGAAGCACCGTGCTATATAGCCATTAGCATATGGTGGAGACATGTTTGTAGAAAAGCATTACTGCACAATAACTATTACCACAGAACATTACTTAATAGTTTTTTTTTTTGCGGACTCATTAGTTATACAAATGAAAAAGCAGATAGAATTACTGCACAGCTTAGATGCAAAATCTAGTGTGCATTTTATGAAGACTCGCGTCATACCAAGTGGTGCACCAAAACTGCGGAGCAATTGGACAATAGATCTTACATCTAAGCGTTTCCGAACCTTGTTTCCAACCAATACCTGCAAATGGGGGCTATCAAACACCTACAAAATGCACATGAATTTGTCATGTCAGGTTTTTCCTAGAGTTGCAAAATCACACAAAAGTAACAGTTCCAAACCACCTTTAAAGACCATCGTAAAGAGTACTAGTTAGTTTGTGGATAAAAGAAGTTTTTCATGTTTGAAAGAAAAGAAGGGATCATCCATCTAAATAAAACAAAAATAAGGGTAAGCCCAAATACAACAAACTTGGATATGGAAACTTGAACGATCTGGAAACATGAACCCACTAAATCTTCTAAAGATTTAGCATGACAAATATATTAATGTATGATTATTCTCATATAACAAATTAACTTCCGAACGTGTTGCTTAATATTGTTGCATTATTCTAAGAAATGTTTTGGGTTATTTAATAATAGATTCATGTGCTTTGACGAAGTAAAAAATGCCATGCTTCTCTATAGGAATGGTAAAATAAGTTTTTTCCCTCCTATTACAATGCTTTTTGCATCTAATCTACAGAAAAAGGGCACTGTAGACCATTACAAAGAAGATTCCTCAGAAGTTTTCCACTAGAGCTGGTTAAGCAAATATAAGCAAACAACCATCATAAATTTTAAAATCAATCATCATAAAAACAAATGCATTAAGTTAATAAAGATAAACATAGTACAAGGTCTCAACTTTTGGTTAGATACCAACTTTTGTTAAATGTAATTATGTAATAACTTAAGACAACAAACTATTATTGACTTCGAAATAGGCTGAATAAGTATCGTCCCTGCTTTAGCTTCCATGTGATTAATTCACAAAAATGGAGCAATAGGTCACATATGAATAAACTAATATACTTATTCAACTTCACAGTATTTCATTCTTTCTGAATTTGTACACAAGAATTTTTCATTTAGTGTTTTTACAGTGATAATTTTTGTTTTAAGAAACTAGTCATTACAACTCAGAAGTAGATGCAAGGATAATGGAGTTTTTCAGAAAACTATTGGTGAGACACATCAATATTTTATTTGAGGTCTTGCATTGAAGGATTACTTTGATTATTCTTTAGCACTTTAACCTTTAAGACACTAATGTGGGGAAATACTGTTGTGTGTTTTTTTCCTCTTTTCCTTTTTAGCATATCTTTGAATTTACTGAAGAAAGAATTTTCTGGATACATGTTGAAGTCGTACTTATATGCTCTTGTTCTTTGGTACATATACATAAATATTTAGGATTAAGATACATGTTGAAGGCCATCAAATTTTCTATAAGAAATACGCAACTTTTTGCTTTAGACCCAGTCTTCTAATTTCATTTTTCTTATCATATCTAATTACTTGATTAGGCTTTTTTTATCGCAAATAATCTGATTGATTGTTTATTGAGGGTTGACGAAGGTGTATGCATTTGACTAGATGCTCTGATTTAGCTAAAGCTAACAATGGAGTTTCCAGGTTTCAAAATCCCACAGCTGATGTTCATGAAATTATATTCTCCTTCTTTGCAGAAAGCTTCTTGCATCAAGATAAAACAGAGAGAAGTGAGGCAAATTTCTCAAAAGAAAATGAATAACAAGTATTTTATACTTTTATGAATGTCGAAGAGAAATTTGACAAGGTTTGGTTTCTTGATAGCGGGTGTAGTAGTCATATGACCAGGAACAAGGGACTTTTTGTTAAGCTGGATGAAAGTGTCTCAAATAAAATCACTCTTAGAGATAGTAAACCTAAAGGTATTTGAGGCAAAGAAATCATCGCAGTTAGCCCCAAATCTGCAAACACAAAGGACATCCATGTTCTTTACGTACCAAATTTAGCCCAAATTTTGTCGTGTTGGGGAGCTTCTTCAAAGAGGTTACCTGGTGTCTCAACAATGAGCGTAAGATCATTGACAAGAAGAGTAATGTTATCATGGCAAGAGTTAAGATGACTCAAAATAGAATTTTCCATCTTGTTATGCCACAATCTAGCAAGCCAGCATTGAAGAGAGAAAGCCTTGATGAATCCTACCTATGACATCTTCACTATGGGCATCTTAATCAAAAGAGGCGGCAGTTATTGAAGCAAAAGAATCTGGTACTTCAGCTTCCTCAAATTGGCAGAAAAGATAAGAATGTGTGAAGGGTGCATTTTTCGGAAGATGCATCACCTACCATTTCCAAAGACGGCTTGGTGAGCTAAAGCTCCTCTAGAGCTTGTGCATGCTGATATTTTCGGACCTACTACCTCACTCGATAATAAAAGATACTTTGTTGATGATTATACTCGTATGATGTCGATTTATTTTATTCATAAAAAATCAGATGCTTTTAGTATTTTTAAAGAGTTTAAAGCTTTTGTTGAAAGCCAAAGCGACTAGCGAATGGAGACTTTGAGAACCAATCATGGTGGAGAGTTATATTTCAGCCCTTCATGGATTATTGCAAGAAAGAAGGTAATCAGAGGCAACTAATAGTTAGTAGAAGCCCACGACAGAACAGTGTCCCTGAAAGGAAGAATTGCACAATTATTAAGATGGCAAGAAACATGCTCAAAGGGAAAAGCCTTCCAAATAGCCTCTAAGCTGAAGTAGTACATGCAGCCATTTATATTCTGAATTGATCTCCTACAAAGTCTGTCTAAAATAAGAAACCATTTGAGGCTTGAAATACGAGAAATCCCATTGTAAGTCATTTGAAAGTCTCTGGTTGTATTGATTATGTCTTGAATAAGTCTCCACGTAGAGATAAATTCAATGAAAAGAAAGAAAAAATTTTGTTCATAGGCTACAGTAACAAAGCTAAAGGCTATGGTCTGATGAATCCACAAACTAAGAAGCTAGTTGTGTCCAAAGATGTTATATTTGATGAGTTCCTTGAACGGGAATGGAATTATTCGAGTCAATGACCAATTAAATCTGAAAATTTTGCTTCTAAAACAAATCCAAGTGTTGTCCAGCCTAATCATTCTATAAATCTAAATGTTGTTCATCAAACACTTCATTACAAAGTCAAAATTTATATTCCAATACTTCAAGTAACGAACCTGATTCATCCAGTCCACATGAGACACCTCCTTCTCCTCCGCCTTTTAGGCGATCTCAGAGAATTAGTAGCCATCGGACCGCTATGGAGATTTCAAATGTCATGAGGCTTATGCAGGTATCAATGAAGCTATTGAATTTGCTTTGCTTGCTTGTGAACCACAAAATTTTGATGAGGAAACAAAAGATAATTGTGGAAGAAGGCTATGGATGAAGAAATGGCCATGATTGAGAAGAACAGAACTTGGAAGCTCGTTAAGCTTCCATCGGACAAAGATGTTACAGGCCTGAAATGGGTTTACAAGACAAAACATAATGAAGAATGAAGATGGAAGTATCCAAAAGCACAAATAATGTATGGTTGCAAAGGGATATGCACAACAACCTGGAGTTCATTATAATGACACTTTTGCACAAGTGGCATGCATTGAGACTATCAGATTGGTCCTCACTATGGCAGCTCAGTTAGAGTTGCAAGACTTTGGTGTGAAATCAGCCTTCCTCAATGGAGAGCTAGAGAAAGTTTAAGTGGAGCAGCCACAAGGATATGAATTGCTAGGCAAAGAGGACAAAGTTTATCGCTTGAGAAAAGCTCTTTATGGCTTGAGACAAATGCCTAGATCCTGAAATAGCCAAATCAACTGCTATTTTTGGCAGCATAGCTTCAATAAAAGTCCAAGTAAGCCTTCACTTTATGTGAAGATGAATGGCCAGAATTTTCTTATCATATGTCTCTATGTAGATGATTAAATATACATGGGGAATGATCCAAAGATGATGGCAGATCTCAGAGGATCCATGATGAAGGAGTTTGTGATCACAGATTTGGGTCTTATGAAGTACTTCCTTGGCATTCAAGTGAAGCAAACTAAAGGAGAGATTTTTACCTCTCAAGAAAAGTATATTAATGATTTATTGAAGAAATTTCAGATGATGAATTGCAAACCAATGACTACTTTGATTGCTACAAGTGAGAAGCTAAGGCAGGATGGAGCAAAGAAAGTTGATGCAAGCTTGTACAGGAGCCTAGCTGGATCGTTGTCGTACTTCACCTGTACAAGGTTTGATATTATGCAAGATTTGATCATGGTTTCAAGATTCATGAATGAGCCAAGCAACCTCCATTATGATCCTATAGATGATTCTTTGGTATCTTCATGGTACTAGAAAACTTGCAATCAAATACTTGAAAGAAAAGGAAAGTGCACTGGTTGGATACACTGACATGATTGGGCAGGTTCAGCGGGTGATAGAAAAAGCACTTCAGCATGCGTGTTTTATTTGGGTTCAAATGTGATTTCATGGAGCTTAAAGAAGCAGCAAACAGTGCTTCTGTCTTCAGCCGAAGCAGAATATAATGCAGCTACAAAAACGGCTTGTGAAGCAGTTTGGTTAAGGAGGATAATTGCAAATTTGGGCCAAAAGCAAGAGAAGCCTACGACTAGTTTCTGTGACAATATGTCTGCAATTGCAATAAAAAAGAATCTAGTGTTTCATAAAATAAAAAAAGCATATTGAACTTCGACATCATTTCATCAGAGACTTGGTGAACAAGGGAGAAATTCAACTGGAGTTTATCAACACCAATGATCAAGCAGCAAACATGCTTACAAAAGCAGTCACATCCAAAAAATTTTGAGAAGTTTAAGGCTATATTGAAAATTACAAATTAAGAGGGGGAATTTGTAAAATAATATATAATTTTCAAATATGGTTTCTGGTGTGGTTAATACAATCAAAAGACTAGAAAGTCAAGAGTCTAGGTTAAGAGCTAGTCTTCAAAAGAGTATTAAGTGGTATCAGTTTCCTAGAGTCTTTATTAAAAGTATTTTAATATTCCTACAAGAGTTCTAGAGAACACCATCACTTGGCATCAGACTTGCAAAGGTGGATTGTAACTTGTAAGCAAAGCTATTAAGCTCAAAATCAAAGAAAAGAAAAATAGTATTGCAAGAGTAGCAGATCTGCAGATTTCAGCACTATACTTTGTTGTTTTCTACTACTTATTTTTTATCCTACCCCCACTATACGGCCCTCTCCCTCCAACAGAATGCTCAGATGATACATCAGAACCAAATTCAAGGGATTAGAGTATCTTAGAGAAGAGGGGAATCTTCATCATTAGAAAAATGAGAAGCATCCTCGTTTTACTTTATGAGCCTTACTTAAAAGCCTTTAGTTGCCCACATTCCCATTAATCAACGACCGTAAAAGCGATGGTTACTAGTTCCTCTGAAATGACGTCTCAGTTTAAATTTACCTATTTATCTTTCATACAAGAATTTGCAACCATTGTTCCAAGGATTTCTCACCAAAAGAAAATTCCAACCCAAAATGAAGCCAAAGCATAACATCACCAACTACCCAAACAAGAATTTAAGACACTGTTACGTCATAAAAATTCCATATTTTCCAACTCTAGCCATGAATTATAATTCTATGTTTCCATGCTTTCACATAACTAGAATGTAACTTAATGCCTAGATTTCAAATTCAACATAATTTTTTTTCTTTTTGAGTAAATTGCACATAACCCCTTTCATCTATACAGTGAATTGACTAGACCCATCAACTCATTTATAGCATCCAGCCCCCTCGAATCCATGACAAAGCGGGGTGTTACTTGCAATATAGCTTCCTAAAAATGGCTAACCCCCCCCCCCCCCCCCAGCTAATTTATTAGCACTAAGCCTCTCTCAATTCATTAGAAAGAGGCATGTTACTTGCAATTTATCTTTCTGAAAACTGCATTTCCAAGGTGCTAAGTGCTAGTAAATGGCTTGAGGATATCTCAAAAAAGAAATGGGTTGTTTTAATACCTGAGCATCATCATCGTCATCATCTTTGAGAAGAGCTAGAGCTCCAGAGACATCTGGGTCAATCCCAACAACCCATTTCCCACCACTACCCTCATGTTTGTCCTTAATCCCAGATGAGTCCGATCCTGGTGATGGAAATGGGCAGGAGAGAGAATCCAGCCAGTTCTCTTTCAGCTCCAGAGCGTCAACCCTAGCCCTAGCCCTAGCTTTACTTGGAGCCCTACCCTTCAGAGGAGGGATAGTGAGAGTGCAGATGCTCTTGAAGCTAGGGTTAGGGTTTGGGAATAATCGGAGTTTGGAGGAGGATAGGAATTGCGATGGCCTGATTTTGATAGTGGCCATGAATGAAGAAGCAGAAGAAATGAAGGAATTGGAGGGAGAATTGAGAAGCACTGGATAGGGGTTTTGCGGAGGTTATCCTCACTCCTTACTGTGGGAATATACACCTCACGTGCGGAGGTAATTCACAAGTTCGCCTTCAACGGTTGTATTTGTTATTTTTAGCTTTCAAATTAGGAAAAATTGTGTCAATGCCCAAAGAAAAACAAAGCTCACGTGGTTCAGTCCTATAAACTTTTACCCATATTGTTTAGCTCCAAAAGACCCAACAAAATATGGTCCAGCCCAAAAGCCTATGTATTTGATGTATTTGTGCTCCTCTTCCGAAATTACATTCTTCTCATGGAAACACATCCCAAATAACCAACTCCTTCCTCCTCTGCTCCTCTCTCTTAACCATACCTTTCTCCTCACTGTCCCTCTTACTCATCTTACTCTCCGACCCCGACGTCTTCCTCACCCGGCTCCTCCTCCGCCACCACCGAGCATACCCTCCAATCCCGTCATCTTAGGCAAGTATTGAGAAGGCTTAGAGAAAAAGGAGAGGCGTTCGGCAAGATGGATGGAGAGGAGCGTGGAGAAGGAGTAGGAGAGAAGGAAGGAGAGGTCAAACTCATCGAGCAAGTGAGGTTCATGGTGATGAGAAGTAAAGGGAGATTGGAAGGGGGGTATGGATGGATTTGGTGATGAAGGTGGTAGGAGATGAAGATTAGGGTTAGGGCTCATATCTAGTGGGTAATGAAAGAGGAGGAGGATGATGAGATTTTTGTGATATATGTGTTGTTTGTCGAAATGCTTGTGAGGTGGATGAGTTGGCTTGCAAGTTAAAATAAATTTACTTGGGCTAAAAATTTATCGATGTCTATAGAGTGTTTGATGAAGTGCCAAAGAGAGATATGGTTTCTTGAAATGTGATAATAACAAATCGTGTACGAAGAAAATGTTATAGAAATATTATAACTGAAAAAACACAGAAAGTGCAAACTAAAATGTAAGTAATCACTAACGTGTTGATAAAACTGGGATTTGTGTGATGTAAGTTTTGTGATTTCAGGTTTCACAGTACAGACTCATCTTAAATGTTAACTTTAATTGTAACATGTTAACTATTTCTGTCGTCTATTAACTATCACATCTATCTATTAACTTTTTATTTGAACCTGTTAACTTTTCCTTTCGTCTGTTAACTATCGCAGCTATCTGTTAATTCTTACATGAGCTTGTTAACTATTCCTGTCGTTTGTTAATTGTCATTGTTACCTGTTAACTTTCACATGAACCTATTAATTTTCATGATCACAAGTTACTTTTATAGTTTATTTAAAAATTTGACTGATTTCTTAAAGCTTATAAAAATCTTCCACAATAAGCTAAAAAAGTCTTAACAACTTACATTGCTCTATCAAAAGTATAGTTCTACATAACAATCCACACTAATCATCAATTAGAATCTTTTTGCTGTCAATTTGATACGCTTGTTATTAATACCGTATATACTTAACAGGTAATATACAAAGTTAACAACTTTTAACGAAAATTAACAGGAAAACCCAAAAGGTAACATGTTTAAGTAAAAATTAACAGCTAACTAAGATATTTAACAAGAAACATAAATAGCCAACATATAGTAAACATATAATTTGTATTCATTAGTCTTATATTATTACAGCTGATATAGATTGAATACACAATTTGATTGGTCTTACATTCTTAAAGTTTAACAAAATTCTTCCACAATGAGCTACAAATTTCTTGACAATCTATAGTGTTCTACCAAAAGTATACTTCTACATAGCAATTCACACTAATCACCAAGTAGATTCTTTTTTCTATCAATTTGATATATTTATTGTTGATATCATATATACTTAACAAGTAATATCCAGAGTTAACAACTTTCAGTAAAAATTAACAGGAAAAATCAAAAGTTAACAAGTTTAAGTAAAAGTTAACAACTAGATGGGATAGATAACAAGAAATGTAAATAGCCAACATATACTAAACATGTGCTTTATATTAATTAGTCTTATATTCTTATAATTGATATAACTTGAATACAAATTTTGATTGGTCTTACATTTTTAAAGCTTAACAAAATTCTTTCACAATGAGCTACAAAATTCTTGACAACCTATACTCTATCAAAAGTATAATTCAACATAGCAATCCACACTAATCAGTTTGGGTTCATTCTTTACAAATAGAAGTACTTCATTGAGCAGTATGATTATATCCTGAATTTAAAGAAGGTATCACTGCTGCATAAATTAAGAAACCAATCAGATTTTAAAATAAACTATAAAATTAACTTGTGATCGTGAAAATTAACAGGTTCATGTGAAAGTTAACAAGTAACAGTGACAGTTAACAGATGACAGGAATAGTTAATAAGTTCATGTAAAAGTTAACAGAAACCTATGAGAGTTAATAGACGACAGGAAGAGTTAACAGGTTCAGGTTAAAGTTAACAGATAGCCCTGATAGTTAACAAATGACAGAAATAGTTAACATGTAACTATTAAAGTTAACATTTAAGATGAGTTTGTACTGTGAAACCTGAAATTACAAAACTTACAACACACAAATCCCAATTTTATCAACACACTGATAATATTTATATAACATTTTCTTTGTACATGACCTGTTATTATCACATTTCAAGAAACCATATTTCTCTGGCATTTTATCAAACACTCTATAGGCATTGATAAATTTTTAGCCCAAGTAATTTTATTTTAACATGCAAGCCAATTCATCCACCTCACAAGCATTTCGACAAACAACACTTATGTCCCAAAATCACAAAAATCCCATCCTCTTCCTCCTCCTTCATGTTAAAATAAAATTACTCGGGTATGCACTAGATATGAGTCCTAACCCTAACCTTCATCTCCAACCACCTTTATCACCAAATTTATTCATACCCTCTCCAAATCTCTCTTTACTTCTCATCACCTTGGACCTCACTGGCTCGATGAGTTCGACTTCTCCTTCCTTCTCTCCTACTTCTTTTCCATACTTCTCTCCATCCATATCGCCAACCGCCTATCCTTCTTTCTCTAATCTTTCTCAACACTTGCCTAAGATGAGGAGGTTGGAGTGTACACTCAGTGGTGGCGGAGGAGGAGGCAGGTGAGGAAGACATCGGGGTCGGAGGGTAAGAGGCGTAAGAGGGAGAGAGAAGAGAAAGGTAGAGTTAGGGGAGAGGAGGAGGAGGAGAGGAGTATGAGAAAAAGAGAAAGACAGAGAGAAGAAGAAGAAGTACAAGAGAGCAGTTTTGAAATTTTTTGGGTTACTTTTTGGGACAATGTCAAAAATGGCTGAATCACAAAAACTCTTGGTATTTGGGCCTTATACATAAGAGAATTAATAGGGAGATGGGGCGCTCATGAAGTTTTTTTTGGCCTTGACACATTTTTCTTCAAATTATTATGATTTTTCAATGTTACTTCTCACTCTAATTGTCTACTGGGGAGTTAAAAAATGGAATATTCTACACACTAGGGCTTGCCCGAATGGTCTGGATATATATGTAGGGTCCACCTGAATGGTTGGATAGGTTTGTTTCCTACATAATGATTCTAAGTTTAAATATCATGTCCACTTTCTTGAATTTGGGATGGATTTAGAGTGGACCTCAATTTTTGGGGGCTCTCGGACTTAGAAGTCACCAAACCAGCCAAACCAAGTTTCCTTTGTTGTCAAAAGAAATGGAATATTTCATCATGCTTTATTAATTTACTTGATTAATTTATAGCTCGACTGAATTTTAACCTTGGTGCATCACCCCATCGCTGACAACCTCTCATCATCCTCTGCTCACTACAAAACTCTTGCCCTAACCTTCGCCGAACGACACTGTTCATTGGAGTACTGTTCACAGTGGACCACTGTCCTATTTTGAGTTACTGTTCATCATGCTGAATGACACTATTCATCTAGGGGTACTGTTCATAGTGGGCTTCTGTCCTATTTGAGTTATTGTTCATCCTAAACCTCGCTTCCTCGACATCGATTTCGACCTTCAAAGCATCTTTGATAGCCAACTCACTGTCAGCAGCCTAAATCCTACTACATCCAAAACCCTAGCCTACCGCTACTTGACGTTCATCCACCACCGACCACCGCCTAGTCAATCCAGCACCACCACCACTCGACCATTAGAGCCAACACTACACCGTTGCATTGTTAGTAGACAAAATCTACACCACAGTGCCACCACTGCTCGACCACAGGAGCAGATCCACACCGTGCCGCCACCATCGCATTATCGTTCGAGCCAACACTGCACCGTCGCATCGTCCCTCGACCAACTTCGCACTGGTGTGCCACTCCACCCTAGCGACATCGAGCTAGAACCACACCATGTTCTACCAAGCAGTGGTCTCAACATTACCAATTTCTAAGCCTCGCAAGGCCTTTCTCGCAAGCAACTCATGCCCACCAATCGTGAGATGATATGCCTAAACACTTCCAAACTTGCACACCTAATTTTCATACGAGTGTACACCAACTATTCGACTTAATGTCCCAACTACAGCGACCACGACAGTGACACCGCCAAACCTCTCCATATGCAGTGCCCACGACAGCAACATCGCTGAACAATCTACAATTACAGTGCCCACGGCAGCGATATTGCCAGACCATCTGTGACTGTAGCGCCTATAACAGCGACATCGCCAAGCCATCTACAACTGCGACGCCCATGGTAGCGACTGTTGGCCCTATAATTTTGATGATGATTTGTCAAACAATTTATCGCTAATCCATTCTCTAGTTTTTGTTGTTTTGTTTTTCTATTTACAGGTAATTCAACACACGACAATCAAACATTAAAAGATTCAAGTTCATGTGTGTGCATTCACCTAGGTATAAGTTT
>BQKN01045321.1:0-10637 GCA_022839385.1 Asparagus kiusianus
TGAGTCATAAGTACAGAAAATTATCAGCTAAGTTTGATGGTATAGTTGAGAAAAGAATGAAGCCGCGTCAACTGACAGGTACTGAGATCGTTCAATTACTTGAGGGGTTTCCAAAAGTTGTGTTTGGGAAAAAACGCTATTCTAAATTTAACACGCTCGGAGTAAGAGATTACTTAAAGTTAAAAAAGCCATTGAAGCGTAAGCGAAAGGTTCGTAAAATACAAGTTGAGGACGAAGCCCAAACATTACCTAGAGGATGGACTAAATTTAGTATCTTCTTTCAGCTACCTTACTGGCAGAATCTAAAAATCCGACACAACTTAGATGTTATGCATATTGAGAAAAATATATGTGATAACATAGTATCAACTCTCCTACAAGATGCAAACAAGTCGAAGGATGATCTACGGGCGCGCCAAGATCTGACTGCTTTGAATATCCGAAATGATTTGCAAGCTCAAGACGTTGGTCTTAAAAAATTAAAGTTGCCTCCGTCTCGTGTTACAATGTCAAATGAGCAGATGCAACGAGTTTGTGAAATTCTCAAATCGGTAAAGTCGCCGGATGGTTACTCTGCTAACATTTCAAATAATGTCCAGGTGCAAGAGAGAAAACTCTTAGGTCTGAAGACACATGATTATCACGTTCTTCTCCATCAATTGCTCCCTGTTGCAATCCGTAACAATATGGATAAAGAAGCGTCGAAGATTATTATTGAGTATTGTGGATTTTTCAGAAAATTATGCTCTAAAGTCATAGATGTAGATGACTTTAAGAAACTTGAAGCCGATGTTCGAGTTACTCTATGCAATATGGAAGTAATATTCCCTCCTTCATTTTTTACAATTATGGTCCATCTTACCCAGCATCTTGCAAGAGAGGCTAGAATCGCCGGTCCTGTTACTTATCGTTGGATGTATCCGATTGAAAGGTAATTTACGATTTTTCTTATATTTATTAATTGTATACGTGTTTTCAAAATTACCGTGCTAATAATTAACTTTTATGATTATAAGATACTTGGGCTGCATGAAAAACAATATTCGTAATCGAGCTCGTCCCGAGGGCTCGATAGCTGAAGGATACGTAGCTAACGAATGCTTTGTGTTTGCATCGCGTTACATGCGTAAGAAGAAAACCACATCTCAAGCACCTCAAAAGGAGAGGAAGCATGAAAAATACCCGAGATCTCTCTTAGATCAAATTCATGCATATGTGTTGGAAAACCTTGATATGTTCGAAGACTATCGAAGGTAACAAATAAAATCTGTAATATAGATGAGAAATATTCATTTTACATATAGTTTATCAATACAAACTTATATATTGTTTATATAGGTGACATCTGGAGAAGCTTAAGAATGAAACAACCGGTAGGAATGCAGCGCATAATATTCAGAAAAGACATAAGAAAGAATTTTCTGATTGGTTAAGATTTGATGTAAGTGTTTTACAATTAATTATTTCACATTCATAATATAACATCGCCTAAATATTCTCAAATTGTTTGTCTTAGGTTGAAAAATCACTTCTTGATGATACTACATTACCAGATGAAATTATTATCCATGCACAACGTCCTTATCACGAAGTGAGACGTTATAATGAGCATTTGGTGAATGGATATAAATTTCGAACGTTAGAGACAGATGATAGGAGGGTAACTCAGAACAGTGGGGTCATGGGCTTGTTTGCTCAAGAATGTTTTTCAAGTATAAGAGATCAGAATCCAATTCTAGCTGACATATTATATTATGGCCAATTAGAAGATATCGTTGAGGTAATTTACGGGTTTGGTAAATCAAAACAATGTACTTACACGATGTTCAAGGTTCGGTGGTGTCCTGCAAAAAAGCAAAAGGATCATTATGGATTTACACTAGTCAATCTTCACCGAGAAGTATATACGGATGAGAAATTCATTTTCGCAGAACAAGCTGATCAGTGCTTCTATGTGAAAGATCCGAATGTCATGTCTGATTGGGTGGTTTTGTACAAGGAGCCAAGATCTGTTGTTCTTCCTAATAACAATGAAAAAAATATTGAAGAAAGTGAAGATAATTATAGTGAACCAATCGGTTCATCTGATGATGTTTGGCAAGAATTCTCTTACGCACAGAATGTGGCGCTGGATGTAGGTTTGAACTATATATGTTACACCACATTATCGATTTTTATCTTATCATAATATAAACAATAATGCATTTCATAACAACATATCTCATGAGCATGTATACAATTTTTTTTAACGATTGTCTTTATTATATTTGCAGATGAGGAGGAGGATGAGGAGGCTCTTTGACCTGGAGGGTGATCGATCACGGAGTATCACCCCAGGTAGTGGTGCTGATGATCCACTACCATCTCCGGATGCAGGTATAAAAATTAATTAATACTTTAACATGTTTTATAAATTTTTAGTTATCTAGCTCATAGTGTTCATTTGTTGTAGATGCTGGATATTCATCACCCGGCCCCTCTGATGCAGCACCAGAACCATCCCCCGGCCCCTCTGATGCAACACCAGAACCATCCCCCGACGCAGGTATTAAATATTTAATAATTGATAATGTTCAATTAAAATTTAATATTAATGATTCTTCTTTCTTATGTAGCCGCTACTTGGACCCCGACATATCCATCATATACATTCCATACTGACTTGCGGCCAAAGACCCAGGACTTTCTTAGTTTACCTTTACCTCCAGACTCTCATAAGTCCAAGGCTGAATCAAGGAAGTACCACTCACGTGCTGCGAGAAGGTATCAGGAAATGCTTCCTATGTTGGAGACTAGGAAAGCTGTTGCACTCGCAGCAAAAGAAAGAGAGATAGCGAATGGTAAATTATATAAAACTTTTAATTTTCACATTTGTATATTATATGATATATTATCATGTTGTCATTATTGTAGGTGCTAAGAAGGATCGCATAGAGGGACGACGTGGCGGAGGTAAGCCTGATTCTAAACAACCGCCAAGAGGAATGAGGGGAATTATTAGGTGGAATAGTTCTAATTTGCCCGTTGGTCCTTGGTCGACCCGATTGAATGCATATATTGGGGTTCTCGTGCGTAGAGCGACCATTATCAACCCTTATTTTCATTTTCGAGAATTACCATGGACCGCATACGAGGCGATATGGACTGCGCTTATGGTAAGTGCATATTGTTTTAGATTTTTATTTATTAATAATTAGTAATTGATATTAAATTATCCTTACTAAATGTGTATGTAAATCTACAGGACTGCTTCTGCCTTGAGGACTTTGAGGGGGCTTGGAATTATGTGTTTAATGTCAAGGTTGAAGCAGTCCTCAAACAATGGAGGCATGAGATCAAACATGAAACCTATGACAGGTATGAGGAGGACTGGCAGAGGTTTTTAAACCTCGATGACCGAGTTGACGAGATTCATTTCACGGCTCTCCTCATGTATTGGGACAGCGATGCCACCAAGGTTAGTTTCATGAAATTTAGTTTATAATTTTAAGATATTATTTCTTTTATATTTACAGAATTTTTTTTAAAGAATAAATCCACGAAGGGGTCAGAAAATAGAAGAAAGAAGCTGCATGACCATCACTTGGGCTCACACTCCTACGCCAATCTGGATGATGTTTATTGTCAAGATACGGTATATGTCATTTAAAGATCTAAAAGATCTTAATGTTTCGTATGATTATGAAATCTCATAATTTATAATATGACAGGGGAAATCATTAATGCCGATACACTTGAGGGCCAGAGCGGCATATGGTAATTTTCGTGAACAATATAGGGGTGATGAGAGAAATCGGGATAAGATCACGACAAATCTCTAGTTAGTGGTGAGACTTATACATATCTTGAGTAGTATTATTAATTCTATTTTGTTAACATTACGAGGAAACGAGAACACAAATAATATAGTCATTATCTTGAATTAACCATAAATTTGTGCTTTAGGAGGGATTTGAGAACGCATCCAAGGAGGCTGCATCTGTCTACATTTCGCAGGAGGAGGAGCAAACCGAGCCAGACCCTCACATGCTTTCTGCAGAGGAGAACATCAATCTCACACAGAACCTGATGGGTCATAATAGGTAAGGATGGTGAAAAATCGAATTAATTTGAATACTACATACTATTTATATTTGTTTACCATTATTGAATTTGAGAGCAAAGTTTAATATTTATTTCTCCCTAATAATAGGAGAGGAAGATATCCTCTGCATGGTGTCGGAGCTTCACCTGGTGTAAGCATTAGATCGTCCACAGCATCCTCCACACCATCTACATCGACGAGAGCAGCCACAAGCAGTTTCCAGGCTATGCCATTTGTCGCACGTATATCTACGTATCTGTTTGACAAAATTGACCCGGAGCTGCATATTCAGGTGACTAATGAGATGACTAGAGTTGCGCTAACGACGAACTCGTTGGACGATCTCATGGGGTATGTTATACAATATTTAGGCGGTGCTATTCCTCATAGCGCGTACGGTGGTGTCATACGGATCATTGGCTCGATTGGCGATAATTCCGGCGCTAGACAGAGTAGTGCTCAGGTACCTTATTTTTTCTTATATTTATAAATTCATTTTTATCTAATATGTTATCAAACACCACATAATGATTATTCAATTAAACATTCAGAGTGGAGATATTGGAGGGAGCAGCACCCGTTCTCGTAATCGGGATAGAGATACCCCCGCCGACGACGATGGATGAGGTTTTTTTATTTTTAATGCAATAAACAGTTTTATTTGTTATAACACTACATTTATTCATGTCGTGTATCATATCTTAGTTATGTGCATTGTTAGTATATATGTTGTTGGATGTGTTTTAGATGGAACTGATTGATGTATATTTTGAAGTGGATGGTTGGATTTGTACAATGTGTTGGATTTGGTTATATAGATGTTTTTGAATGGAATTGTTATGAATTTTGATTATGATTGGATAGTTGAATGTGGCGTGTACAGTATTTTCTAGATGTATTCAAATATTAATGTAATTGTACAGGGAAATACAAATTGTAATTAATTTTTTTTCACTGAAAAAAGGCAATCTAGACGGAATTCCGTCTAGTTTGAGTCAAACTAGACGGAATTTCCGTCTATGTTGTAAAAAACCAACCTAGACGGAATTTCCGTCTGGGTTGACAACCCAGACGGAATTCCGTCTAGGTTGATAACCTAGACAGAATTCTTTATTCCGTCTAGTTTGAAGCAATCTAGACGGAAGCAAAATAAACCACTCAAACTAGACGGAATTCCGTCTAGATGAACTAATCTAGACGGAATTGCAATCAACCTAGACGAAAATTTCCGTCTAGGTTGATCGTTTTTCTACTAGTGAATCAGTCACCATTAATGCAATGAATTGTTCCAATTTTATCCTTTTCACATTAATGCAGTGTATTAAATTTGTCTATATTTACAATTCTGCCATCGAAATCTAGGCCATTGGATTAGATAGATTGAAGGGTTAGGATTGATTTTTAGTGCTCTAGGTTTTTATTAGAACATCTCCCTATATATATATATATATATATATATATATATATCAGAATTCCCGCTGCCGACAAGTAAAAAGGGCCGACACGCTAAAAAGTCCAAGTCATAATGCCTAACTGACACATAGTTTAGCCCAACGCAAAGTCAAGAATAATATTATTCTTGACTAAACAAGTTCAAAGGCAATCAAAGATTAACAACCCCTCAAGGAGAACTCCAATTCCCTTAACTACCTGAGGTCTTAGCTTTGACAGAAAAGTTCCAAATCCTAACAACCAAATGGGCTTGGCTGCAGGTCACCTAAACTTTGGAGATTAGTTTGGAGTTCCAGATCGAGACTTACACTTAGAATTTATTTGGCAAGTGCTTCTTTCTACAGATACCAATGTTGAATAGTTTGCGACGACCAACTATTCTATGCTAGATTGTTGAAAATGTCTATGCTAGCTAATAGCCCACGTGGTAATTTATGCGTTTTTATACTTGACTGACTTAATCATTAATTCCAACTCTTTTTGGTTCGGATCCTCTCTAATTAGGCGGTAATTAGAGAGGGTCCAATTATCCTAATCCGTTCTCTCTATTTCTATTTGAAGGGTGTAGATGAAGACACACATAGTTTTTATTATTATCTTGAAAATGACTATCGCATTCAAAACCACTCTTATGGGAACCTATATTTTAACTCTTTGTTGGGCTAATTAGTAAATATTAAAATTTGGAGGGTATGCGTTGGTAAAACCCTTTATTTTATAAGCGTCTAATGCTTGCCTACCTAACTTGTATCAGATCCATTGAGACTATAAAATAAAGAAGGGAGCTAGTATAGACGATCATCAATTCAGCGTACTGATTCCACCTTCAATTAATGGATCAACCTCAACCCCCAAGCGAACTTGCATCCGTACAAAAGAACCTCCTCCAAAGTGATGCCCTTCATGAGGTTAGTCTTCATTCATTCATTTTTCTTCTTTAATTTTCTGGTATAATGATAATGCATTATTTGTTCTTAATTTTTCTTCTTCTTCTTCTTCTTATTTTTTCAAACAGTACATACTGAAGACGAGTGTGTACCCACGAGAGCACGAATTACTCAAGGGATTGAGAGAGGAGACTACTAAAAAACACCCATGGCAAGAACTTTTGGTTTCTTTTTTTTTTCTTTTTTTTTTATAAATGCTCAATTTCATTTCTTCTTTGCTGCGTTGGACTATACGTTAATTTTCTATAAAAATTTAAAAAGACTGTTCTTACGTCTTGTTGAGCTTGCAGGAGTTTGATGAGTGCACCTCCTGAAGAGGGGCTTCTCATTTCTATGCTACTAAAGTTTATGAATGCAAAGAAAACAATAGAGATTGGGGTTTTCACAGGATATTCCCTCCTCACTGCTGCTTTGGCTTTGCCAAAGGATGGAAAGGTGCAAAATTTTCTTATTTTACCATTTTTTATTTTATCTTTTTCAAAAAAAAAGAGGATTACTTAGAGATATAGAGCTAGTTTGGTATTGTTTTTTTAGGGTGTTTCTGTTTATTTTTTCAAAAAGTACCCAATAACGGTGTTTAGTGAAAAGTTTTTTTAGCATGCTTATTAAAATTGTTTCTGTTTTTAAGGGGGTGTTTTTAGTAGCAATTTGATGATTCTTTTAAAAGTAATTTTTCTTTTTTTTAGTTTATATACCATATATACCTTTATCTTTTAACAATGATCGTTAAGCATAGTTTTACCAACCACATTAACTATTTTTTTAATATTTTTTTATTTAATTATCAAGCTGCTATTTTTTAGTAGCTTATATAAGTTGCCTATAGAAGTCACTTTTATAAGCAACTTATTATAAATTCTAGCAATACTAGACTGGCTAGTAGCCACTTGTACCCATAAATAAACTTATTAATACAAGCAATGTTATTTTTTATTCAGATATTATGTGAAAGTCATGTGACAAGAAATTGTTCTTTGTTCTCATTTTAACTAAAATAACTAAAATTTCCCAAAATTGAAGATAAAATTTAATTGTTGTTATATGATTCTTATGTTATATCTCAATCGAATGGAGAAATAACATCACGTATTCAGAGAGTGTAACTGCTTATAAAATAGTTTATGGTGCAGAAGTGCCTACTACATCCCATTTAATAGTACTATCTGAAACTTACCCATAAGTAATTAGATTGCATGTAATTTTAGAGGGAGAAATAGTTTGTACCTTTGTATTAATACTTTGTTTAATATTAACATTTTTTTGTAGATAACTGCTATTGATCCTGATAGAAAAGCCTACGAGATGGGTTTACCATTTATTCAAAAAGCAGGAGTTGAACACAAGATCGAATACATAGAATCAGAAGCTCTGCCTGTTCTTGATAAAATGCTTGATGAGGTAAGTAACAAACTAAACGTCCACATTTAGAATTATTTATTAAACATAATTAAGTTAATAGATGCTTAGTTCCCCTCAGTTTCCTTGTCCTTCCTACAACCACCATCAAGGTTAAAAATTTAGATGAAAGCAAATTCTAGGGATTTTTTTAAAAATAGACATTTTTTGCTAAATAATTAGCAAAATTGACTGTTTTGCTAATTATTTAGCAAAATCGACCTCTTTTTAGCCAGCAAGCCAAAAAGAGGTCAATTTTTAAAAACAGCATGCACGAAACATGCAGGACTAGTAGTCCTGTATGTTTTAAAAACACAATCAAAACATACTGGACTAGTAGTCCCGTATGTTTAGTCTCGTATGTTTTATTTCTCCTCTCCCTATTCTCAATCCGTTAAAAACTCTAGCTGCCAATGGCGAGGCGCCTCTTCTCCCCAAAATTCCAAACCCGAACCCTGCGAACCCAGGTTAAATTGGCTCCTCGCCGACGCGGAGGTAAGTGAAGAGCACCTTGGGCGTGAAATTGGGCACGATTCTTCGATGGAGGTCTTTATGGGCCTGGTCGAACATATAGATTAGTTTGTGCTCGCCGAAGAGCTTCTTGCCGAAGGGGTGGCAGATGAGGTGGAAGGCGTCGGGGCAGTGGTGGCGAAGATTTTGTGGGAGAGGTCAGTGGAGCGGATGAAGAGGATGAATTTGCCGACAAGGAAGTTGGCGGAGAGGCCGGCGGGCTCAGCGGAGTCGGCTTGATAAAACCAGAACTTGGTCGGGTTTAAGATCTTGGGGATGACGGAGCCAATGAAGGAGGACGATGAAGTTGGTGCCGGGGAGTGGGCCCTTTTGCAGAGGTAGGAGAGTTGTTGGAGGAGGATAAGGAGGAGGAGGGAGGAGAGCAGGATTGAGACGAGGAATAGGACGCCCATTTTCTCTTTTTCTTTTTCTTTTTCAACAGATTGAGAGTAGGGAGAGGAGAAACAAAACATACGGGACTATTAGTTTTATATGTTTTGATTGTGTTTTTAAAACATACGGGACTACTAGTCCCGTATGTTTCGAGCAGACTGTTTTTGAAAATCAACATCTTTTTGGCCTGTTGGTCAAAAAGATGTCGATTTTGCTAAATAATTAGCAAAATGGTCAATTTTGCTAATTATTTAGGAAAAAAGGTCTTTTTTAAAAAAATCCCCAAATTCTATGACTTATTCCAGGGATGACTTTAGCTATCAAAGTTGGCCTGGCTAGCTAAGGAGATGAATTTGGATCCTCTCCGCTACAAGAAATTAGTGGAGCGACCTCTATTTTTAATCTCAATCATTGATTATTTAGTAGGTGGTTATGATACAATCTAAATCTAACACTCACCATACCCCGTGTATGGCACTCATTCCTAATTTGCACTCAAAGAAAGATTCACAACCACCAACTAGATAATCAATGATTGTGATTATGTAGCGGTCCATCCACTATTTTTTAGATAGTGAAGAGGATCCGAATCCAAGGAGACACGGCTATGTTTGGCAATTCTTCACTAAGCTGGTTAAGGTCTTAACTAGGTTTGGAGTTAGCCCTCTTTTAACCAAACAATAACTTTTACCCTAATCCAAGTTAGATCCACCAACTTGGTTAGTGGTGGAGTTGCCAAACACTGTCCAGTTTGGTTCTTGCCATGATCGAATAGAATATCAAGTCATAATGAAAATCGAAAGTGCGCACTGCGCACCTCCCTCTGTTTAAATATTATATTTACTTAATGTTGTAAGTCATCTTTGCAAGATTTTAAATAAACAAATAAAGTTACTTCATCAATTACCACATCATCTTTATTTCTCTCCTTTCAGCAATAACTTGTTTTTACATACAAAAACTTGGTATTCACCGGCAATCTAATGTTGCCGTACTTTCACGCTTGCAAAAATCAGTAACTTTACGCAATGTCTATTCTCCAATCTATACAACAGGTGAAAGAAGAAGAACTCTACGACTTTGCGTTTGTCGACGCCGACAAGCCAAACTACGCCAAGTACCACGAGCGACTACTGAAGCTCGTCAGGGTCGGAGGGGCGATCGCCTACGACAACACGCTCTGGATGGGGACCGTGGCGGCGTCGGAGGAGGAGAGCGAGTCCCTCCACCCGCTGCAGAAGCTCTACAGGGGCCCACTGGTCGAGCTGAACAAATCCTTGGCTGCAGATCCTCGCATCGAGATTTCGCAGGTCCCGATCGGCGACGGGGTCACCATCTGCAGGCGCCTGTATTGATCCCTGCTGCTGGTCTTCGTCCAACAATTAGGAGCTATATAAATATACAGCTTCATGCTTGGGATTGTACTTGTTAATCCTCTAAAGAAAAATTGAATAAACACTGAACTCTTCATCGGTCTAAGGACTCGTTTGGTATGAGGTTGAGGAAAAATGCGTCGACTGCGGGCAGCCGAAGAAGTTGTCAATATGTCATAGCCTAACAAGAATCATAACTAAACAACCAAATCAGTGGGTTTGATGCAAACCAAGACAACAGCTCTAATAAGTGATAATTAGAGAGGGTCCAATTATCATAATCGTAATCGTAATCTGTATGTTTCAATTTCGGGAACTAGGATGTCGCTGTTAGA
Source organism: Asparagus kiusianus (assembly GCA_022839385.1). NCBI lineage: Eukaryota > Viridiplantae > Streptophyta > Magnoliopsida > Asparagales > Asparagaceae > Asparagus > Asparagus kiusianus. Next base: position 10,490 of record BQKN01045321.1, read on the forward strand.
ATATTTCTACATATTCCTAGAATATTCTTTCCTTGATCTCCTCCCTGCTATTGATAGATTGCATATATTTAGGAGATTTTGCTTGATTGTAATTACCATGTATAACTCCTTCCTCATCCCTACATATAGGGACCATGATTCATTGTAC
>BQKN01045325.1:5170-19045 GCA_022839385.1 Asparagus kiusianus
TTGACCGTTCAATTTGTGGACCTCTCGTTCATGGAAGGAATCGAGAGAGGATTTTGGTTGTGGTCCTAACTGTTTAAAGGTTTGACTAAGATGGAGTGGGAGTGCAAATCACAATGGGAGCGTTGATTCGTACAAATCACTCAGGTGGGGTTCCTAGTATTAAGTGATTGGGACTTAACACAAAGGGGTTTGACGATTCGTCCAGGTTGGACAGATCAAAATTCCAAACATTATATCCGGACTCTAACCATGAAAGTGTTGAGTGCACGAACATAACAGAAGTTTGAATGGATTAAACCAGAAAGAATTTTAGTGGACCCACTGTCAATAAATTTGATCAGTGAGGGATTTTATAATAGAAGACTGTGAGTTGTCGAACACCAATGAGAGTTTTGTGAGGGAAGATTAATCCAATGAAGTGATCAAATCTCGTCTCAGCAAAAGAGTGTTCAGAAATCACAGTAAAAGTTTAGTGTTTATCACTTTATTCATAATAATCGGGTTATCCCTAAGAAAATTACATGTAAAAATTCTTCCGGGAACTTCCCGTTACATGAATCATCCACCCCCAGCTTTCTTCATGAAACTGGGTCTATCATTGCATTCGGTTGCATGATCGGGTTATCCTTAAGAATATTACGTATAAAATTCTCCAGGAACTTCCCGTCAATGTTAGGAAATAGTTTAGACTCATATACCTATTGGAGTATCAGGAAGCAGTTTAACCTCTTATACCGGTCAGAGGATTGAGAAGAAGTTTATACTCTTATACTTGTCGGAGTGTTGAGAAGCAGTTTATACTCGTATACTCTTCGGAGTGTTGCACCATCATTTGGCTTATTCTAGCTTTATGGCGCCAGAGTCGATTAGAGTTTGAATCTTATTCTTTAAGCCGAAACAAATCTCAGTAGGATGGAGAACTCTCCTGTGGTATGCACAGTAGTTTGGGTCCGTAATTTTCTTAGCTTCCTCCTGGTCTTTAATAGGTGGCAGCTCAATCTCACCGTTATTCAGGAGGTACTCGAAAATATTCGGAACTTCCTCGCCTTGAAAGAGTACTCTTTTTGGAGTCTTGGATTTAGAATCCTCTGCTGTTTTTGAGGTTGTTGTTGTGACGTCTGATTATTATCACTAGCAACCACAAGCATTGACTGTTGGCTTCTTTCGATCTTCTTTTTTCTGAGGAAGCATTCGGCTTGCTCTCTGCGCACCTTTAACTCCTTCCAGGTATTGAGCGGCTCTACTCCCATAACGTCCAAGATGTTAATGGATAAATTGTTATGACAGGTCTGCAAGATGAATTCCTCCGTGACGGGATCCTTGCAGTTCATTGCCTGATTGCGGAAGCGTTTGATGAAGGTACCCACCGACTCTCCGTCTTTCTGTTTCTCATCGAAGAGTGTCCTGATCGACACTTCAGCGTCATCATCGAAGAAATGACCAAGGAACATGCTCTCCAGGTCCTCCCAGCTAGTGATGCTTCCTGGTTTGAGACGGCGGTACCAATCGAAGGCGGGCCCGTGAAGGGTACTAACGAATGACCGAACCATCAAGGCTTCATTGCCAGAGATCATACCCAAGTAGGACTTGAAGTAGATCAGATGTTGAGTGGGCGAACCCTTCCCATCAAACAGCGTGAAGTTTATCAGGTTGAACTTCGCCGGATACGGGATCGAATCCCACTCTCTCGGGTAAGGACACGGAATGTCAGTCCTTTTCACCTCTCGATCAGACATCAGAGCGTTGATTTTTCTCTCGAGATCTTTTATTTTCTCATCGTCGCTTGTATCGGGTTCTGGACGATTCTTAAGAGAAATAACGTGGCCACCCCCGGCGTTGTCATTATTGGTAGGATCACCCCCAGCGTCGTTGTTTTTAGTGGGGCTACCCCCAGCATTCTGATCAACGGGAGGATCATCGACATTGATGTATTCATCCACGTCTGAATCGCTAACTGCTTGGCTATCATTATTGCGACGACTGGATTCACCGAATTGATTGGACAGAGCCCGAATTTGTTGGTCATGCTCTTCCCTCATTCATAGCATAGCCATTTCCATTTCGATCTTGAATGCCTCTTTCTGCTTGGCCAAGGCATCCTCAACCATTTTGGCTACTTCGTCGGTGTTAATCATAAACACCTCACGAGATTGTCCGGGACTGGATACGGTGGCTTCTGAAGCGACTGCCGAGCAAGCGTCTGACACTTCATCGTCTGAGGATAGTCCTCTGGTCATCCTCAAATAATCTCTACGTCTAGTAGTCCCTGCACGTAGCCGAGTTAAACGATGTGATATGAGGGGGTCCGAATCAGAAGGTCGGGTAGATTTCCTCTTATCAGTCACGTTGGCGATGACTACGGATTGTTCAGGCCCGACGGCTTCTAATTGAAGGTGAGCCATTAGTTGGACTATCCCCGAATTGACTCTCTTTCCTGGAGAAAAATCTGGGTTAGAAGTAATCGAAAACTTCTCCTTATCGACCATATTGATGGTGAATGCTGGGAGTTCGTTATCTCGATTGGCTGATCGCCTCTTGCTAAAACGCCTTGCTTTGGGTTTCAATGCTTCTGCGGAGATACTCTCGAATATCGAGACCCTCCGTGGAGCGGTCTTGGGGCAGCTACACGCTGATAATACTGCCCTGATAATTTTGTTACACGGACAGTGAGAGTCCGCTTCCCGGGTACTTCTCTTTCGAGATTTATTCGTACCTCCAACCTGATAGTACAACTCATCGACGTCGCAGTCAGAGCAACCTATCGGCTGTTTACATGAATTCTCAGGTATAATGCATTCTTCTATCTGTCGCGTTTTCATCTGAGTAAACATCACCTTGTTGGCGTCTACAGGAGTCACACGCTTGGAATCACACCTTTGTGAGGGTGAAACCTTAACGGGCTCCTGGTTTTCTGCACGCACCCCCAAGCAGGCGGTTGTAGAAATTAACTTGTTAGGAGGTCGCGTACGACCCCCAGTCTGGATGTTTGCTCGGGGTTCCTTTAATGGTCCCCAACGTTCTTTAATAGGCGCTTTGCCTTGATCTTCGGGTAGAAAACCGAGGCGATCCTTCAGAGGAATCCTGAACTTGGGGAAATCCACGCTACATTGGGGTTTTATCGGGGGTTCGGGATCTGAAGTTGACAAAGGCTTAATGATAGTTCCGTTTGTTTTTACCGTAGGCGCTGATTTAGCTTTTGGTATCCAAACTTGTTTAGATCTTGACGATCTCTTAACTGCCTCTTCCTTTTGCATTTCCTGTGCTTTTCGCACAAGGGTCCGGGCATGTGCAAGCAAGGCGCGGCGCTTCTGGATTCGTTCCTCGAGAGTAGAGCGGGTCCGTTTGACACGAACCCATTCGTTAATTAGAGGTCGAGAGGAGGATTCCGATGCTAGTCGTGGCGACAGATTAGCCACTTGGCGCTTTCTGAACTCCTGATCTGCTTGGCAATGGAGTCCATCCGCCTGATCCAAAGCCTTGGCGAATTGGCGCGCGAGGCGTTGGCGTTTCCTTTGACGTGCTCTCTTTGATAGAGTTAGTGCACCTTCAGCAGTCGACTCCTTGATTGCGAAGGAGTTCAGATCTGCAGATCTGATCTCATTGGATGCCGGCGGATTGTTGCAAGGTGCAACTACCACAGCGACGACGTGAAGATCGACTTCTTTGGTCTTCAGATCTGGAGACCGACGGATCTTCTGGGAGGAGGAGATCTTCCTGCGCTTATGAGGAGGAGCAGATCTGGAGGAGGAGGAGGAGATGTACTCTTCAAATCTCTGCTGGTCGAATTCGTATTCGACCTCTTCGAATACCGGGATCTTGATCGTCGGCTGCGGCACGACAGCTTCGGCAGCGAAGCTGTTGGCTCCCACTGTGATCGTCAGCTTATTTTCAGAGAAAATTGTTTGATTCATTGCCGTGTTCATTACAAACTTCAGACGTTTACAAGGAAAACAAAAATTAGTCTTTTTATAAGACTTTTACACAATGAATACAAAATTACAATTCTCTTCAAACAGCGCAGAGATCGTTTATCGGTCTTCTGCTTGCATGGGATCTTGGCCTGTGACGGGGATGTTGATATCCGTGGACCACCGTCGATCAGATCTGATTGCTGAAAAATTGGGCAGAGCTTCGTCTATCCGTGAAGGGATCGAGAAACCGTAGCTCTTATCTCGGCGAAGCGAGATAATCACTCTTCTTAAGATTACCGCAACGGGATAATCCTAAGGAACGAACTGGGCTGCAGATCTAACTCCTCCTCTCTGAAATCTGTGGATCTTCAAGTCTTCAGTTCAGCAGGGTGTAGACGGTAAAAATTACCGTGGCGGATTAGCGAACGAATTCGCCCACAGAACAGGACCACCCTCTCTTAGGTGGAGAGCCTACTGTAGCCACTAAGTGGATTCGCTGGCACACGAGCCCCCACATTGGCCGCGCACGCCAAATCACATGAATCCGCCAGCGAGGCGAATCCGCCTTCACTAACTAAATCTGCTTGCAAGGGAGGTACTCAAATCTGCCCCCATGTGCTGAAACCACTTGCAGAGAGCCACGTCTGCCTACGTGAGCCGAAGGCCGGGTTTCCAGGGACAAGCCTTCCCTGCTTCCCACGATGCGAGAGGAGGGGGGTACAGTGTCCCAAGTCCGTCAAACGGCCAGCCGCGGTTCAAGCGAACGAGACAGGCCCCGGACCGGCCTGCATACTCATAAATGCGGGTCACCTCACCCATCAAAAGGAAGAGCCGGAGCCATCGGCGCGCCGCAAGCTATCTGGAGCTAGCTCTGACACGAGACGTCCATCCTCCCATCCTTATTCAGACATAGGGAGAAGAGAGAGGGCACAACACCCCAGGACCGCCGGAGGGTCACTCGGTACCTCGCCGCACAAGTGAGCGGACAGTTACCAGAGCCATCTGCGTCCACATAAATACAACTTACCTCACTCCAAGCAAAAGGTAAGAGCCACCGGCGCTCAAGGAACTGGCCAGACCCACTTGAGTGTCTGGCAGCCGCTGTCACGAGTACGAGGAGGGACTTTCCCACTCCTACACGACGTGACACAACACGTCTTCCCACCAAACAACCGTTTGTTGTACAAAGGGACAGTAGGATGTCTTTGAACAGTGTATGGTCACATCCCATAATTCAAGGGGCAATCAAACTGTCTCTTTCCCATTTAAGAGCTTCTTTCAGCAACCTTGAGGGGGGAGCGGAGATCGAAAAAACCGGCCAAGAGATCAAGAGCTTGATCGATCAACCAAGAGAGGAAGAAGCTTTTTGCATACCCCTGCATTACAGCGCCATCTTCTAGCTCCGAGCTCCGATCGCCGGCGAGCCAGAAGAGACGAACTCCTTCACCTCGAGCTTCTACTGAGTACTGAAGCTCTCCAGCAACCTCGGTCGAACCGTCCAAGGGAAGCAGACTCGGCACGAGCACCGAGCGAAGCATCCTGTAGCTACCTTAAAGTCCCCACGATTAAACAAGGAGGGCCTTCCCTCTGCTTCTGTTGTAATTCAGATTGATCTAGTTTGTAATAAGCTTTCTTATCAATACAAACAAAATCCCCCATTTTTGGGAAAATCAGAAATTTACACCTACAGAAGATGGCGACCACAGTGGGAGAAGCTGTTTCTTCAAACGAAATGGTGGTAGCTCAGTTCGACGAGGTTGCTGTTGGGACAACGGTGGAGTCCCTAGAGATCGAGTTTGACCAGGCCAAGTACGAAGAGTACTTGTCTTCCTCCTCTTCCGGTGGCGAAGCGTCCCGCAAGCGCCACAGAGTCGTACGTAGGAGCCGACCTCAGACGGTCAAAGCTCCCGCGCCAGAAGGCTCGACCCAAGTCCCGACGGAGAAAGCCACCCCATACACTCTCGAGGCCAAGTCCCAGATCGAGAATGTGAGGGGAGGATCTACTAAGTGGGTCACCAAACGACCCTCAGTAGCACCCGTCCCAAAAGAGACACCAGTTCAGTCCGGCACCAGCCATGCTGTCACAGCCCGCGCGGACGCCCTCTCTACTGGGAAAGCTCGCCAACAGCAACGGCAGACACTGGTCGGGCAGAAAGCCCAGACCTCCGCTTCACGCGACGGCCTAGATCACCACGCAGGCCCGAGAAGCGAGAAGCAAATAGGCAACTCGCCCAAAATCGGGAGGCCCTCCAAATCAGGAGCGCCAACCAAGAAGGACGGGACCACCCGCCCAGATGGACTTCGCTTTTCAGGTCACATCCCTGATGCGAACAAACCACCCCAAGTGAGTGGGCCTGTCAGAACAGGCGAATCCTCGAAGGCTGGCGAGCCTCGCCATAATCTTTTGGCGGATAAACGCAAAGATAAAGAAATAGGCGACACTTTGCGAGCCAACTCGCTCAAACGAAGGGTTGAAACTCGCTTACACGTTGGAGTTCGCCCAAACGCGAAAACTCGCCCGTCAAAGCGAGATCGCCTAACTCCAGCACCTCATCACTCTGCCCAGCGTGCACCAGAGGATACGTCCAAAGGCCCCTCGTGTACACACCCAAGCGATCCTTCTGATACTGGAGGTTGTCACCAACCACCCACAGGAGATATCCGAGAATATCTGACTCGCAAGCGCACTATGCATGAGGCGAGCCCTCAGTGCCATTGCGAAAGGCTCATCCACATGGTACTCGCCGACTGCCAATGCTTAGGAACGGCAAAACCTTCAGTGTTTGAGAGACTTTCTCAACAAACTTCACGACGGAGGACCTCCCGTCGAACGCGTCGTCACCAAAAAAGACGTGCTACTGACGATCTGGAGCTCCCGTCCACCACAATCAACATGACGGACAAGGGTAAGGCGGTATTCTCTGATACCCCAGATTCAGATTCCATTCTGGGACCCAATCCTCAGTTCGCCCGACGTAGTCAAGGCGGCATATACCAGCGAACCCGTAGTCGCAAGGGAGCGAGCATCGGGTTTGATTACTCTACCCTGGTTCCTCCCTCCTACGGCGAGCACGAAGTTCATTCGGCGGCTGCCACGTCCCAAACCTCACATTCGGGACAAAGCACACCGGCGGGAGTGCACATGACCGAGCTCACGCACGAGCAGACGATGACTCAAAAGCTGGAGGAACAGCAGGCGACCATCGACTCTCTGCGAGAAATGATGGAGCAACTTCTGAATAAGAAGAAGAAGAAGAAACGGCCCCAACGCCCCTTACCCCGACAAACTGGGGATAGAGAGTGGGTACCACCCCGCCGTCCTGCGATGGAAACGGAAGACAACAGTAATCCGCAATCCGATTACTCTTCCAAGACGTCACTAGGGACGTCACACACCGGGGACGGCACCCGTGACAAGAGGTTCGATGAATTCCAGGACCAGCTTAACGCGCTGAAGCTTTAGCAGAACATGAACAAGCTGGGGGTGGTTCGTCCCTACCCCATTGAGTGGGATACAGTCCCACACCCGCCGAAGTTCAAGCCAATCAGCTTGGTGCAATTCGACGGCAAGGGCTCGCCCTCTCAGCACATTTACTACTTCATGGCCCAGACTGGGTTCCTTACGGGGAATGACGCCATTCTTACGCGGCTATTCATAGGCACCCTCAAAGGGGTGGCCTTTGAATGGTTCCGCAAGCTGGAACCCGGCTCTATCAAATCATGGGCCGACGTCGAAAGACTCTTCTTAGCCCGTTTCTTCGACGACGATACGGAAGTATCGATGGCCACCCTCCTGGCCGAAAAACAACGAAAGTCGGAATCAGTCAATGATTTCGTAAAGAGATTTTGCAATCGATCAGTTCACTGCCGGGACCAAGTCTCCGAGTCGACACTAATCGAGATGTGTCATAACAACCTATCGATCCATATCTGGTCCAAGATAGGCGCGGTGGAAACCCGGATGTGGAAAGAGCTTGTTCGTCAAGGTGAACAAGTAGAAAACATTATCAAAAGGCTCGAGGCCGAAGAACCACAGCCTAAGAAGGGAGCCGCAGAGCCGACTACGCCAAAGAACCCCCCCTCGAACGAGAGGAAAGGAGATCATGGCAGTCGATTCCGCCCCAGTGCCAAAGACTGCCCAGAGGCCAAAGCCCAGACAATTTGAACAACGCCCCCCATGGCAGTATGACTTCAAAGAAGACCAGGTGGTGGCAACGTTCGATACTCTGCTCAAGAGTGGTCGAATCAAACTACCAGAAGCCACGAAGCCGGAGGAGGCGGACAAAACCGGTGACCCAACCTACTGTGCTTATCACAGATTCCTTGGTCACCACACCACCAAGTGCTACGTCCTCAAGGACAAACTCCAGGCCCTCTACGACGCGGGGGTCCTGAAGAAGGAGAAGGTCCAGAAGCAGGTGACCACAAACATGATCACCTTGAGCTTTGGGACAAATCTCCCAGAAGTCCAAGCTCCGGCGGGGGTAGTTCCTATCCCCAAAGCGGTTTTGAAGATCACCAACGATGATCCTCACAACCAGCGAGAAAAGGGCTTGGTCCCGCAGACCCTACCATCGGGACAGATAATGTGGGTCCACCCGGACCTCCTCGACGATGAACAGTGGACTGCAAGGCCCTCGAAAGAAGCCAAGAAGAAACACTGCAACGTTATCTATGCCACCCCAGACAAAGATGACATAGCGGTGACCGCCTTAACCGATTCCGAGGAGGACACCAACGTCTTCGCCACAAGAGCGGGAAAGGAGTTCGTGAAGGAATATCCCACGAGGGCGGAGAACACGGTAAAACCTCCTGCGAGGCCAGCCGCAACAACTCCTCCTAATCCAGATACACCCAGCTCGAGTCGCCAACCTTTCCGGTTCAACGTGCTCGCACAGCTAAAATGCATCCCTGCGCGAATCACTATGTACGACCTCCTCCGGTTGTCTAGGTCTACTCGCGAGGCCTTGCAAGAGGCTTTGGCCGATTTAGAGGCGTTCGCCACCTATTTCTCGAAGGAAGCAGAAGCGAAACGAGAATGCACGACCTGCTGTCAAGTCTCCGAAAGACGAGTTCCGTGCATCACTTTCACTCCTGAAGACATGCTCATCAAGAGCACGTCTCACGATCGACCGCTGTACTTCACGAGATACGTCGGATCGGCAAGAGTGGATCGGATCCAAGTCGACCCGGGTTCCGCGTTGAGCATCGTACCTCTGAAATTGATCAAGCACTTGGGGATACCGCCAAAGCGCTTGTCCTCAACCACCACGACTATTTTCGGCTTCAACGCCACGGGGACGCGACCGTTGGGCAAAATCCGCCTGAAATGCCGCATAGGCGAAATGAAGACGGAGGTGACCTGCTATGTCATCGATGCCGAGCCCTCTTACAACGTGCTCTTAAGATGCCCGTGGATCCACGGCAACAGAATAATCCCGTCCACCCTTCACCAGTGCTTGAAGTACGTCGATGATTACGAACGTGTGAAGTCTGTAGTGGCCGACAGACAACCCTTCAAAGGCGTCGAGAACTACTTCACAGACTCCCTACTGTATCAGGACCCCGTCGAACCGCCAGTTGAGGAGTCGGAAAGCGGCAACGAGGCGGACAGCGAACCTGAGTATAGCGACAATCTAATCCTAAATGACTTCGAGTCAATTGTAATTGGTTATGAGAGTCATCATGTAACCAACGCCGTTCAGGCAGAGAAGATTGTCATCAATGAAAAGTCCAACTTTGCTTACATGTCGTCTTGCTCTGCGTCTGATGATGATGAGCCCAACGACCTATGGTCGGAACTCTACCGAGACCCTTCCCTGCATCTGCCGGTATGCTCGTCATGCATCGCCAAAGCGCAGCCGATCAAGTCATCACAGGCTGTGTTCGTCGTGCCAGCCCGGAATAAATATCAAAAAGACATTATTTTCGGTCGAATCGATCGTCCCTTGCGCACGATCTGGGATGAGTCTGAAGACGAGGATCCCGCGCCCCAGTTTTCGTAATATAGTCGAATTGCGAGATGCATGATGAGCGACATAGGGTATGATCTCACCCGTTTAGAGGGCCTCAATTATGGCCGGGGACGTAAGACGGTCATCCGACCTGCTTACGTACCTAAGGGGAAACCCTCAAATTACTTCAACAGGACTAGGAGAGGCTTAGGCTACTCCTCCTCCTCGTCGGATTTGTGTTTCTACGTCAACGAAGATTCCGACTACGCGTGTTCAGGGGATCAATCGTCAGTAACCTCAGCATGGGACTCGGATGTCAGCGTGAGGGACCTGTTCGATAACCTAACGGTCAACATGGCCACAATGGATCCCGCCGAAATGGTGGCAGATGAACAACTTCCGCTCTATGACGAGACATGGGATCGCCATGTTAACGCCCAATGGAGCAGTCGCTTCGAGCAACGGGAGCCACCCACCGAAGACGAAGTCCTCCAGGTGAACATGGGTACTGACGAGAGTCCCAAGCCCATATTCATCAGCGGTAACTTGCCTCCTCGAGAAAAAGAGGATCTCATTGCCCTCATACGGGAATACATCGACGTCTTCGCGTGGAATTACGAGGACATGCCTGGCTTGGATCCGCGGGTCACCACGCATCGCCTCAACATCAGCCCAGACGCCAAGCTAGTCAAGCAGCAGCAAAGGCGGTTTCGCCCCCAGATCATGGAGGCGATCGAGGCCGAAGTAAAGAAACTCATCGAGTTCGGCTTCATCAGAGAGGAGCAGCACCCCGACTGGGTGGCGAATATTGTTCCGGTCTTGAAGAAGAACGGTAAGATCCGCGTCTGCATCGACTTTAGGAACCTCAATGCCGCGTGCCCTAAAGACGAATTTCCTCTGCCCATCACAGATGTCATCATTGACAATACGTGCGGATTCGAGAGAATGTCCTTCATGGATGGCTTCTCAGGGTACAATCAAATCAAAATGCACCCCGAGGATAAGAAGCACACTGCATTCAGAACTCTCATGGGGGTGTACTGCTACACCGTTATGCCCTTTAGACTCAAGAATGCCGGCGCAACCTATCAACGCGCCATGAGCACGATCTTTCGAGAGCACCTGCGAAAGACAGTGGAATGCTATGTGGACGATCTGGTCGTGAAGAGTCGCCACAAAGGCGACCACCTCCAAGACTTGAGGACAATGTTCGAGCTCATGAGGACTCATCAACTCAAGATGAACCCCACTAAATCCTTTCTAGGGATGTCTAGTGGTAAGTTCCTCGGTTTCGTCGTCACCACGAAGGGGATCCAAATTGACCCCGACAAGGTGCGAGCCATTCAAGAGCTTCGACCACCCCGAAACCTCAAAGAATTAAGAGGTCTCCAGGGATGATTGGCCTACATCCGAAGATTCATCTTAAATCTTTCGGGCAAGTGTCAGCCGTTCTCCAAGCTTATGAAGAAAGGCACCTCCTTCGTATGGGACGAGCCTTGCCAGAAGGCCTTTGAAGACATCAAGGCATACCTGTCAAACCCGCCAGTTCTCGCTGCGCCAATCTCAGGGAGGCTATTCCTCATCTATATACGCGCCATGGAGCATTCTCTTAGTGCTCTCTTGGCACAGAACGATGACGCCGGCCACGAGCAAAGCATCTACTATCTGAGTAGAACCCTGCAGGGCGCCGAGCAACAGTACCCGATGGTCGAGAAAGAATGTTTGGCCTTGGTGTTCGCTATCCAAAAGATGCGACACTACCTGATTGGCCAGACGATCCATGTCATCTCCCGGATGAACCCTATTCGGGTCTTCATGACACAACCTGCGGTGTTAAATTGGCGCCTAGCTAGGTGGGCGCTTCTGCTCTCCCAGTACAACATTCACTTCATGCCACAGAAATCTGTCAAGGGGCAGGCCATATGCGATCTCATGGCCAGTCACCCACTGAGGGCGGAGACCGATCTGTTTGAAGATCTGCCAGACGAACCTCCCGAAGCCAACATAACTTCATTACCGGAGGTTTGGCAGATGTTCTTTGATGGCGCATCTCGCATAGGCACGAGTGGCTCTACTGTTGCAGGAGTGGGGGTAGTATTCACTTCCCCACATAACTACGTGCTACCCCGAGCCTTCTCTTTAACAGAGCCGTGCACCAATAACGTGGCTGAGTACAATGCGCTACTCATCGGGCTCGAATTGGCGAAAGAATTAGGGGTAAAGTGCCTCGAGATGTATGGCGACTCTCAGCTCATCGTCAAGCAGGTGGCAGGCGAATACGAGGTTAGGAACGAAGACCTGATCCCACTCCACAAGGCGGCTGTCCGACTAGTGGAATCATTCGAGAGCTTCCGCATTAAGCACGTGCTACGGTCCAAGAACACACACGCGGATGCATTCGCTTCCCTGGCGGCCAACTTGGCTCAACCATTTGGGATGACCCAATGGATCACGGTGGCAAACAGAAAGCTCTTTCGACTGAAAGACGCTCCAGAAGTGAATGTCACCCATCAAGTCTCGGATCAGCCCAGTGCTGAGGATTGGCGTCTCCCGATCATCGATTACGTCCTATACGGCATATTGCCTGAAGATGCAAAGGAGCGAGAGTCTGTCCGGAGACGTGCTACGAGGTTCTATTACGATTCGACCACCAAGACGTTGTTTCGAAGGTCATACGACGGCTTGTTGCTTCGATGTTTCTCAAAAGCAGAAGCGCAAGAGGCTCTACGCGAGGCCCACAACGGTATTGGCGGAGCTCACCAGCCCAGACCCAAACTTTGGGATCGCCTGTGAAGGACAGGCTACTTCTGGCCTGGGATGGCTCAAGACGCAGTTGCCTACGCGAAGCGCTGCCATGAGCGTCAAATCCACGCCAACTACATGCATCAGCCGCCTGAAGACCTACACCCAACAAAAGCTTCGTGGCCTTTCGAGGCATGGGGGATGGACATAGTCGGACCAATATCCCCGCCATCGGTAAGAGGTCATCGCTTCATTCTCGCGATCACCGACTACTTCTCTAAATGGGCCGAAGCCGTCCCCTTGAGAGAAGTCAAGACTAACGACGTGATCAAGTTCATCAAACACCATGTCATTTACCGATACGGCGTACCACTACGTATCATCCATGACAATGGCACGCAATTTGTCAGTCATGCATTCACCAGGTTCTGCGATAAGTTTCGAATACAGAACCTCTCTTCCACGGCCTATAACCCATCAGCAAATGGTTTGGCCGAAGCCTTCAACAAAACAATCATCAAGATTTTGACCAAGTTGACCTCAACCAGCAAACGCGACTGGAACGAGAAACTTGGCGAAAGCTTGTGGGCGTATCGCACGACGGTGCGCACACCGACTGGCCACACGCCCTATTCGTTGGTATACGGCTGTGAGGCCGTACTGCCATTAGAAATTCAGATCCCGTCCCTCCGCGTTGCCTTGGCAACGGGAATGACGGTGGAAGACAACCACCGACAACGACTCGCTGAGCTCGAAGCGTTGGACGACAAGCGACTGGAAGCTCAACAGCACATTGAGTTCTATCAAGCTCGAATGGCCAAGAATTTCGACAAGAAAGTCAAACACCAAGCCTTCAAAGAGGGGGAGCTCGTGCTCTCCGTTCACCGACCGATGATCCTCACTTCCAAGAAGAAGGGGAAATTCCAGTCCAAATGGGAAGGACCATTCGTAGTAGAGACAGTCTACTCGAACGGCGCTTATCGCCTCGTCAAACCGAATGGCGATAAGATCATGATGCCTATCAACGGCAAATATTTGAAGAAGTACTATCCTTAGTTCTTTTTCGCTAACTCCCACGAGTGCAAGAGTTTAAACTGGCCCTCACACCCTCTCCAATTAGTACACGAGGCTAAACTGTTCCTACTCTACCCGCTTTGGCAAAAGCCTCTGGCGGAACTCAATTCGCCTAAGGAGATGGCGGATCCACTAAGTCGTTCATATCACGACAAAGGCAATCTCAATTCGCCGAACCTCCTCGATAGGATGGC
>BQKN01045336.1:1154-15045 GCA_022839385.1 Asparagus kiusianus
AAGCGTCGATCCTCACCAACGAGAATCAAGGCTCTTCCCGATTGCCTCGCCAAGGAGAACAACGTGGGGTAAAAAAGGACCAATTTGTAAATTTACAAGAAAATAGGGACTAATTTGTAAATTTCCAAATACTGCCAAAAATAGCTCACCAGCATAGGAGGGAGGTGCGCCATCAGCCGACATAGCAGGGGAACGACCTCTCGAAGCACGCGACATGACGAGCTGCAAAATAGGTTAAAAGAGGTCAGATCTAGAAAAAAAAAGATCACTTTTTATCAGATCTACCCCCTGAAAGAGAAGCTCAAGGCGTCAAATCACACCCTCAACCCTCACATATGATCCCACAAATGCATAAAATAAATTGAGCATGAAAAAGATCAAAATTGTGGAGGATTTACCTGAAGAAAGGCTAGAGATCCAACAAAAAATGAGACCTTTTTGGAAACTCTCAGCACGCGCTCGAGGGGCCTAAAAGAAATTCTAAAGATGGAATTTTTGGGGAGGTTTCTCAGTCAAAGATCCAAAGGAAGACTAGATCTAAGACAAAGATCAAATTTTGGCGAAGAACGGATGCTCGACGGAAGAAAAAATCAAAAAAAACAAGGGGGGGGGTTCGGCCGGCCCTAGATGGGAGGAAGAAAAGAAAAGAAAGAGGAGAAAAATCCCTCTTTTATAGCCTTGAACCAGATCTGGTTGAACCAGACCAGACCGGGCTAGACCAGACCAAGCCAAATTGGACCAGACTGAGTCAGAATGAGCCCGAATTGAGTCTGAATGGGCCAAATTGAGCCAGATTGAACCTGGCTGGACCTGACCAAGCCAGAGTGGACCAGATTGAGCCAGAATGAGCTAGAGTAGACCAGATTGAGCCAGAATGAGTCAGATTGAACCAGTTTGGACCAATTTCGAACCAGTTTGAGCCAAATTCGAACCAGAATTCGAATTGGAGTTGAATTAAGCATTGAAATGATTTCAGATCAACCTACGGTTCAGTTCCTCACCTATTTAATCCCTCTCTCATATATTTGGAAGGGTTGGAAAGATTTTTTGAGCCAAATTACTGCCTTTTTTGGGCTCATTTTCAAGCCGGTTCAGATTATTCGAACCTAAAAGAATACTCCAATAAGGTATACGAGTATAAACTATTCCCTATTTTTTGAGAAGTTCCTGGAGAGTATTCTTCTAAAAATATTCTTAAGGATAACTCAATAACACGACGCCGGACAACGCGTCACAAATGAAGACTCTGCGCCAACAATCGAGCGTTAGTTGTACGTCAAACCAACCAGCACAAGCTAAAAGATTGAAGAATCAGGAATCGACTTCAAGTTCAAATTCCGACGACGGTCAGACAATAAATGCAGCACCGGAATCTTTACAAGCATTCGACAAAGCACCGAATAGCCTGAAGGAGTGAAAGAATACAGAACGAAAGTCGTTCCAAGTCCCGTTACACCGACAAAGGGTAAGGGACAATCATATCCAAAATATTCCAGACTCCTCTATAAAAGAATGAGGCTGGAACATTTTAGAGGGGGTATCTGTAGGCGTGTAAAATTACCTATAGGTTCCTTAGCTTAGCTCGGCATGATGATTCGACAAATCAACGGACGTTCGAGCGACGAAACGAACTAAAGAGGCTACGAAGCTAACGAACCGCACGTGAACAACGTCAATGGTTCGGGGAGTCAACGAGTCATCCAACAAAGCGGATTTGAATTCAAACACCGACTGGGTTTTACTGCCAAATCAGGAATCAAGTCAACAAATCAACAAAACAACCGAACAACGGACAAAAAAACCGGAAACAACGGAAAACGACGAAACCAGCGCACCTGGGGGAACTCGGCCCGAACCGAACCACCCTAAGGTGGCTCGGCCCAAGCCGAGCCACCCTAGGGTGGCTCGGCCAAGGCCGAGCCACCCTGAGGTGGCTAGGCGCTGTTTTGTGCCAAAGGCACAGTTTTGAGTGCCTATAAATAGGCCTGGCACTCGTTCATTTGAGAGGACTTTTGGTTGAACTTCTAAAGAGCCGAAACTCTGCCGGATTGTCATCTCAACTCGGAATTGTGAAGGCTTGAAGCTTGGACCCTCGGATTCAGTTTTCGGCGAGCACCCGCGACAAACAAGGCAGGAGTTCGAAGAAGCTAATCCTCAGATCTACATCGTTCTACTCCGGATCTAAGCTTGGTTCTTAGATCCCGAGATTCGAGCGGTCGTTTCCTTGGCGAAACGATCCCTCCCGGCTATTATCTCCTTGGTGGGATAATACCCGTAATACGTTGTAGATCTGCTTGGATCCAGATCTCGCGGTGGTCAACGGTAATCAACCCCGGCGCAGGCAAAGAACCCCACAAAGCGAGCGACCGCAAAACAGGAGCTCGCGATCTGTTCAAAGGAAAGTTGTAATTTTTTGTTTCTTTCTTTATTTCGATCTCCATTGTAACCGGCTCTTATAAAAAGACCGGATATTTGTAAAACGCATAAAGTTGTTTTCAAAGTTTGTAATGGAATCCTCAATGAAGAAGAACACGATTTTCCACGCGAACAATCTGGCGACCACAGTGGGAGCCAACAGCTTCGCTGCCGAAGCTGGAGCGTCGCAGCCGCGGATCTCGATCCCGGTCGTGGAGGAGGTCGAGTATGAATTCGACCAACAGAAGTATGAGGAATACGTCTCCTCGTCCGGATCTACCTCCTCCCCCAAGTCCAAGAAGTCCCAAAAGCTCTCCTCTAGGAGAAAGGTGCGTTGGTGCGATGAAGTTGAAGCCACCAACGACGACCTCACCCCAATCGACGCCGAAGCTGCGTTGAGTGAGGTCCTACCGACCTCAAAGAAGGTCAAATCTGCCATTGAAGGCGTGGTGACTCTCTCCAAGAGAGCCCGCCAGAGGCAGCGTCAACGTCTCGCGAAGCAATTCGCCAAGGCCATGGAGTCTGTTGACGGGGTCCGTTATCATGCGGATCTGAAGAACAAACGAGGCAAGCAGCCTCAACAGCAAATGCAGGGTGGTTCCTCTAAGCCATCAACTATGGAGTGGGTCCGTGTCAAACGGAATCGCTCGACTTTGGAGGAGCGCATCCGCAAACGCCGCGCGTTATCGGCGCAAGCACGGGCCAAAGCTGAAGAAGCCCGTCGAAAGCTGCAGAAGGAGGTGGTCAAGAAGCCGCCACCAACACGCAAGGTTTGGAGGCCAAAGTATGAAGCGGTTCAGGCTAAGGAGCAAAACCCGCAGCCTCCGAAAGTTCAAACTCCGGCAAGTCAACCCAAACAGCCGGTGATTGCCGCAACTACCCTGGGAGATCCCACGGGACCATCCCAGAAGAAAAGATCAGTTTTGGAGCGCCTCGGTCCACTTCCGAAGGAATGAGGTAAAATTCCAATTCAAGAACGCTTGGGGCCAATGAAGAAACCCCAAACAACGCAACACGCTGGGGGTCGCCGCAACCCTCAACACTTGGAGAAAACTGTGGCACCCAAGCGCACAACTTTGCGCATTCAAGTGCAAGATTCCGCTAAAGATTCACGTCCACGAAGACGCGTTTCGAGGCGTATAACTCTCGAGAGCCCGAAAAAGGCAATTAATCCTCAGAAGGAAATGTTGTCGTCCGAGGATGATGACATTATACCTGAGAAATCGTGCCCACACACGATAGGTTGCTCCGACTTTCAAACGGACGGGCTGTACTATCGTGTTGCGGGTACGAGCAAATCCAGAAAGAGAAGCCCTCAGAGGTTTGAAGCTCAATGTCCGTGCTCAAAACTTATTCGGGCAGTATTGTCTGAGTGCAACTGTGTAAAGACAGTCCCCGAAAGAGTTTCCGTGTTCGAGAGACTCAGCAATGAAGCGCCAAAGCCAAGGCCCAGGCGTTTCCGAAGAAAAAGAGCGATGGTCGAAGACGGTGAACATTCAAGGGTCACTGTCAACATGACCAATAGAGGAACATCGGCTCAGGATAACCCCGAGACGATTCCAGAAGCATCCCGACCCAGGACCCGTTTACAGTCTGGGGCCATCAAGCGAGGAACGTACGGTAGGGTCCGGACAAAAGTACCTTCAGAAGATGAAGAATCAGATGCTGGCTCAGCAGTGGCGTCTGATAACACAGTGTCCAGCGAAGGACAACCCCGCGAGGCGTTTATGATAAACGCGGAGCAAGTGGCCAAGATGCTTGAAGATGCCATGGCCAAACAACAGGAGACCTTTCGGTTCGAAATGCAAATGGCTATGCAGAACATGAGAGAAATACATGACCAACAGCTTCAAGCATTAAGGAACCAACAAGGGGAACCAAGTCAGCCCAACCAGAACAACCTGGAAGATGAGGGTACAAATGAAGCTCGCAACGTCAATAACCCTCCCATCAACCCAAGGGGTGGTAACGAGAATGCTAACGAAGACACAGGTGAAAGCCTAAAAATTAAAAATCTCGAGAGCAAGATCAATACATTGATCTCTGCTCAAGAGATTAAAAAGACGGGCATTCCCTGTCCTTACCCAAGAGAGTGGGAATCGATCCCATATCCGGCAAAGTTTAGTCTAATCAACTTCACGCCGTTTAATGGGATGGGTTCGCCAACTCAGCATTTGATTTATTTCAAATCGCACTTGGGAGTCATCTCGGGTAATGAGCCTCTGATGGTGCGGTCATTCGTCGGCACTCTTCGCGGAGCTACCTTCGATTGGTATCATCGCCTCAAGCCAGGAAGCATAAACAGCTGGGACGACATGGAGACCAAATTCCTTGCGAATTTCTTCGACGACGACACTGAAATCTCTATCGGGACATTGCTCGATGAGAAGCAGAAGGACGGAGAATTGGTCGAAGTCTTCGTCAAAAGGTTCCGGAATAAGGCGATGAATTGCCGGGACCCGATCAGCGAGGAGTTCATTCTTCAGACCTGCCACAACAACCTCTCGCTGGATGTTTTGGAAGCAATGGGCACAGCTCCATCCAAGACATGGAAGGACTTGAAGGTCCGAGGTGAGCAAGCTGAGCGATTCCTCAGGAGGAAGAAGGCGGAGAGAGGCCAACCGGCTACAAATCCTCCGAAGCAGAACTTCAATCAGAAGGGAAAAGGTAAAGCTCAGGTTAATGCTGTTGATGCTAACCAAATCTTTCAATTGTAACCTCAGCAACAGCAGCAGCAGCAGCAACGAGCTCCACAGCAATCGCAGCCACATTGGCAGCAGCGGTCTCAGAAGCAAAAGTCTTCGGAGCCGAGGTTTCCCAAAGTCTACTCCTTCAAAGATGACGAAGTTCCCGGCATCTTCAAATATCTGTTGGAGAACAACAAGATCCAGCTGCCGGCGATTGTGGATAATGAAGGAGCCACTAAAGTGACGGACCCGAAGTACTGCGCGTACCACAGAGCGGTCCACCACCCAACGAAGTCTTGCTACCATCTCAAGGATAAGATCCAAGCATTGATCGACGTAGGGGTCATAACTCCGAAACTGGCCAAGAATGTGGGAGCAAATGCGGTGTCAATCAGCTTTGGATCAGTGCCTACAGCTTGGTTTGAGCCGAAGCGCGTCACCAAAGTCAGGATGAAGACGGTGAATGACGACCCGCACGGACAGCGCCAAAAGGGACTAGTGCCACACACGGCCCCGAACGGCGAAATCCTTTGGGTTCACCCCGACCTGATTGAAGATGAACAATGGGCCGGATCGTCATCCACGAAGAAATCTAAAGGGAAAGGAAAGTCTTGCTACGGAGTTTCCGCCATCCCAGGGAAAGACGACGAAGGAATCCCAACTTTCCCACTTTCTGAAGATGAACAAGAAGTCTTCACCACCAGAAGCGGGAACCAATACCACTTCAACTATCCGTCACATAATGAACAAGCAGTTAAGCTAGGGGTGACAAAACAGGGACCAGCCAAGACTCTCACAGAGATAGGGGTGATTCCAATTCCTAAACCGGCTGAAGATGTTCGACGACAGCCGGTTGACAAACAGAAAGAAAAGGGGCCCGAGGAGGTCCAGAATCCGAAGCAGTCTCGTTTCAGTCGTCCGATTGGAAAGGACAAACCGGAGAGTTCAAAAATCAACGTGCCTTCGACATCATGGCTCAGCTAGCCAATATTCCAGTGCGGATAACGCTGTACGAGTTGCTCCGATTGTCCAAGGAAACTAGAGAAGCCTTGCAAGAAGCCTTGGCCGATTCGGAGGTATTCCTCACCAGGATCAAACCAGCTCCCGAAGAACTGGAAATGTTAGCCCAACAGTGTAATGTGGCGGCCAAGAATCTTCCTTGCATCACCTTCACCAAAGAGGACATGCAGACGAAGAATTCAAATCATGATCGGCCCTTGTACTTCGTCGGGTACATTGGCTCCAGCGAGGTCAACCGAATCCAAGTGGATCCGGGTTCCGCTGTGAGTATTATGCCACTTCGCCTAATGCACAGCCTTGGCATTCCAGTCAGCAAGTTGGCATCTACGGGCACAGTCATTTACGGATTCAACACCAGCGGGTCAAGACCTTTGGGTAAAATCCGGATAAAGTGCCAAATGGGCGATTTAAAGACGGAGGTCACGTGCTACGTGATTGATGCTGAGACATCCTATAACTTACTATTGGGTCGGCCTTGGATCCATAGTAATGTTATAGTTCCCTCCACTCTACATCAGTGTTTGAAATATGTCGACACTGATGGAAGAGTTAGGACGGTGGTCGCGGATAAACAACCATTCAAAGGGTATGAGAATTATTTCACAGATTCTCTCCTTTATGGTAATGAATCCGACACGGAACCATCGATCCAAGGCACGGACAGCGGAGAAGAAGCTGATTCCGAAGCCGGATTCGATTACAATGGTGGTTTTGTTTTTAATGACATTGTACCCTTTGTAATCAATCTCGACGACGAACAGTCGTCAGATGGCGGTTGTAACTGGCAACTTGCCGAGCTTGAAATAAATAATGGTTTAGAGTACTCCTTGTCTTTTGATGATGCGATAAAGGGATTATACGATAATCCCGAATTATGTATGCCACTCCGATCGTCGTATGTAACGAAGAAGCGTCTCCAACACTCTTTCGGAACAACTCAGATTATTCCCGCCAAATTAGGGGGACAAAAAGAAGTGATCTTCGGTAAAGGAGAAAATCTTCCGGTGCCAGATCATTTCCTAAGAGAGGATGAAGATGGTGACAAATCTGGTTTACATTTATCTAAGTACAGTCCAGAAGCGCGCAAGCTCATGGAAAGACAAGGATATGATTTCACACTCGGAGAAGGTCTATACTTCGATCGAGGTTCCCGTGTCCCAGTCAAAGCGGCATATGTACCAAAGGGTAAACCGGAGGGCTATTATCGTCACAAGAGGGGCTTAGGCTACGTTTCGTCAGATGACGAATGTGGCTGGCAAATCATAGATCAAATTGCTAACAAAGCCAAGGATCGGTACTTGCTAGATTCGTCAGCTGAAGATTCCGACATGACTACGGCTGATCCATCTACGATGGAGGACGACGATCAAATGCAAACGTGGGAGGACCCATGGGTTCATCACCTGAACATGCAATATGGTGATAGGTTCGAACAGAGAGAGCCACCCACCGAAGACGAGGTAGTCCAAATCAATATGGGTGATGAAGCCAATCCAAAGCCCATATTCATCAGTGGTAGTCTCCCATCAGATGAAAAGAAGGAATTAATTGCCTTGATCAGAGAGTATATCGACGTCTTCGCCTGGAACTACGAAGACATGCCAGGGCTCGATCCCAATGTGGCAATGCACCGCCTCGACATCAAGCCGGATGCCAGACCTGTCAAGCAACAGCAAAGACGGTTTCGTCCGCAGATCATGGAAGCCATCGAGGCTGAAGTTAAAAAGTTGATCGACTCAGGATTTATTCGGGAAGAACAACATCCAGACTGGTTAGCCAACATCGTTCCAGTCATGAAGAAGAATGGCAAGATCAGGATTTGCATCGACTTCAGGAATCTGAACGAAGCATGTCCAAAAGATGATTTTCCCCTCCCGATCACAGATGTCATTATTGACAATACCTGTGGATTCGAAAGAATGTCCTTCATGGACGGCTTTTCGGGGTATAATCAAATCAAGATGCACCCGGATGACGAAAAGCACACGGCATTCAGAACGCCCCTCGGTATCTTCTGCTACACGGTGATGCCGTTTGGTCTAAAGAATGCAGGTGCCACGTACCAACGAGCAATGACTAAGATTTTCCAGAAACACCTCAGGAAAACAGTTGAATGCTACGTTGATGATTTGGTGGTGAAAAGCCGCAGCAAAGAAGATCACATCAAGGACTTGAGGACAATGTCTGATCTCATGCGGAGTCATCAATTGAAGATGAATCCCACAAAATCCTTCCTCGGAATGTCCAGCGGAAAATTCCTTGGATTCGTCGTTACCACCAAGGGTATACATATCGACCCAGACAAGGTAAAGGCGATAAATGAATTGCAACCCCCGAAGAACCTAAGGGAACTCAGAGGATTGCAAGGGCGTTTGGCGTATATCCGGAGATTCATTTCAAATCTTTCCGGGAAGTGCCAACCATTTTCGAAGCTAAACAAGAAAGGCGTATCGTTTATTTGGGACGATGCTTGCCAGAAGGCATTCGAAGATATCAAGGCATATCTGATAAATCCACCTGTTCTTGTTGCACCAAAATCAGGTAAACCGTTCTTGATTTATATCAAGGCGATGAACCATTCGATAAGTGCTTTATTAGCACAAGACGATGATAATGGTCACGAACAGGCAGTCTATTATCTAAGTCGGACCTTGATAGGCGCCGAGTCTCGATACCCGATGATCGAGAAAGAATGTCTCGCATTGGTGTTTGCGGTACAGAAGATGCGACATTACTTAGTTGGCCAGACGATTTACGTCATCGCTAATGTTAATCCGATATGGGTATTCATGACTCAACCAGGTTCGATGAATTGGCGGTTGGCAAAGTGGGCCCTTCTTTTGTCCCAGTATGATCTGCACTTCAAACAGCAGAAGTCGGTCAAAGGACAGGCGATTTGTGATCTTTTGGCGGCAAGCCCGACAACAGATACGGTTGAAGTATACGATGACTTGCCAGATGAAACCCACGAGGTTAATACCACGTCACACCAACAAGTATGGCAGTTATATTTTGATGGTGCCTCGAGAGCAGTCAATAAAGCAGTAACTCCGGGATGTCCTAAGGTCACTTCTGGAGTTGGAGTTGTCTTAGTTTCCCCAGGGAAACACGTGATGCCTCGAGCTTATTCGCTGACGAGTCCATGCTCTAACAACGTAGCCGAGTATAACGCACTCCTCATAGGACTCAGTTTCGCCAAGGAGCTGGGGGTCGAATATCTCGAAGCCTTTGGGGATTCTCAACTAATTGTCAACCAAGTTCGTGGGGAGTATGAAGTCAGAAACCCAGACCTGATTCCATACCACCAAGAGGCCGTCAGAGTGGCAGATTCTTTTAAAGAATTTTACATTGAATACATCCCGCGTCTTCAGAACGCTTATGCAGATGCACTGGCAGCACTAGCAGTATCACTCGCGCAACCGCCCAAAACTGAACTGCTAGTCACAGTAAGATCACACCAACTCTGCGTACCCATATACGATATGGATATTGAAGAGGAGGAAGATAGAAACGTAAACGCCAAAGAGGTGAACTCAACCCAAATCGGGTCTGAGTCCCGAGATTGGCGCTTTCCCATTATTGACTACGTCCAATACGGCATTTTACCAGAGGATGTAAAAGAAAAAGAATCTATTCGCCGAAGAGCACCACGGTTCTTTTACAATACCGAGACCCATATGCTGTATCGCCGAGGGTACGATGACTTGCTTCTCCGATGCCTTTCGAATGAAGAAGCAAAAGAAGTTCTTAAGGAAGCACATGAAGGAGAATGCGGTGCGCATCAGCCTGGTCCCAAGCTGTATGATCGAATCAGAAGAATGGGATATTTCTAGCCAACAATGGTTCGTGACGCGATTGAGTACGCTCGAGAATGTCACGCTTGCCAGGTGCATGCGAATTATATGCACCAACCACCGGAGCGATTACACACATCAACCACGTCTTGGCCATTCGAGACATGGGGTATGGACATTGTCGGTCCTATCTTTCCTCCTTCAGTAAAAGGTGATCGATTCATCCTCGCTATCACCGACTACTTTTCAAAGTGGGCTGAAGCCATTCCGCTTAAAGAAGTAAAGACGAACAACGTCATCAACTTCATCAAGCATCACGTCATATACCGACATGACGTGCCGAGGCGGATCATTCATGACAACGGTCCGCAATTCATAAGCAACGCCTTCATCCGGTTCTGTGACAAGTTCAAGATCCAAGATGTTTCGTCAACACCTTATTACCCTGCCGCTAACGGATTAGCTGAGGCTTTCAACAAGACGATCATCAAGATCTTATCAAAACTCGTGAAAACCAACAAACGGGATTGGGACGATAAACTCGGCGAAGCGCTCTGGGCTTATCGTACTACCATACGCACACCTACGGGAGCTACTCCATATTCGTTGGTCTACGGATGCGAAGCTGTGCTACCGTTGGAGATTCAAATCCCCTCTCTTCGGATCGCTCTCGCAACGGAGATGACGACCGAAGAACATCATCAAAAACGTCTTAAGGAACTCGAAAGGCTGGACGAAAAGCGCTTGGAAGCTCAACAACACATCGAGTTCTACCAGGCTAGGATATCCAGGGCTTTTGACAAAAGAGTCCGCCAAAGAAGCTTCAAGGAAGGAGATCTAGTCCTCGCTGCTCGCCGACCAATAATCCTCACCTCTAAGAAGAAAGGTAAATTCGAACCTAAGTGGGAAGGACCGTTTGTAATAGATACAGTCTATTCAAACGGTGCTTACCGCCTAATTTCTTTAGAGGGTAACAGGCAATTAATGCCAATAAATGGGAAGTTTTTAAAAAAGTACTATCCCTAGTACGTTCAGGACAACTCATTTATCGGGAAGTTCCTTGAAGAATATTACACTTAATATTCTAGAGGATAACCCAATTTTAGTTTTACCACCAAAATCCCTCGCTGATCAATTTCAATTGACAGTGAGTCCACCAAAAAGGTTCACTCTCAGTTCGGAGTCCCCTTTCGATGAACGAAAGAACTCCATTTCTTTTCTCTTGGGTTCAACCTTTTTATGGTTGTAACTGAAGTTGAAATTTCTCTTCGATAAACGAAGAACTTATTTTTTTCGATCAGATGACCAATCCTATAAAAGGTAGGTTTATCTAGATCTTCCGGATTCTCGGAGTGGAGATCCCACTTCTAGTTTCCTTCTGGCACTGGAAAAAGAATATAAAATTCTTCCTTTCCAGAAACAAGGAATAGAATATAAAATTCTTCCTTCCTTGTCCAGGGAATAGAATATAAAATTCTTCCTTCCCCACATCAACTCTTTTTCCAAAATTTATAAAAATAAGATTCATCTTAGGTATTTTATCCCGAAACCTAAGCAGGGATAAGTCTGCGCCTAACACGCGCTGCCGGTTTAGTCTTTTTCCGATTGAAAAAGACACCAGAGTTCGATTCTGGGGTATTTTATCCTAAAACCTAAGTAAGGATAAGTCCGCACCTAACACGCGCGGCCGGTTAGTTTTTAACCGCTAAAAAGAACACCCGTCCGCATATTCAACATTGTGGCAGGTTGTTATTAATAACACCGAAATCCATGCCTCATACGCATGGGGAATTTTATCCTGAATCCTAAGAAAGGATACGTCGACGCCTAACACGCGTCGCCGGTTTGGTCTTTATCCGTAGAAAAAGATACCAGAGTCTGACTCTGGGGTCCTTTGTCCCAAAGCCTAAATAGGAATAAGCCAACGTCTAATACACGTTGCTGGGTAGCTTATTCCCATAATAATGGCAAAGTCTACATATTCAAATTAGTAGCACAAAGTCTAAGGGAGTTTATTCCTTTAGCGCAACGTCACATGCGGAACGGATTAAAAACAATCCGCATGTAAGCCCGACTCAAACGGTAGTCGGTAAGAGCACATCAAATCCGTTAAAGGCTGAGGATTTGCCAAAAATCCTAAGTCAACGTCTCATACACGTTGCTGTTTAGTCTTTTCACAGGAGAAAGACGAAGTCTACGTATTCAACATCGTAGCACTAAAAGAGTTAACTCTTTTAACTTAACGTCACGTGCGGAACGGATTTAGACAATTCGCACGCTAGCCCGACTCAAACGGTAGTCGGTAAAGGCTAATCAAATCCGTTAGAGGCTGGGGGTTGGCCAAAAATCCTAAAGCCAACACCTCACACGTGTCGCCGGGTAGCCTATTTCCGTAACAATGGCGAAGTCTATGTATTCGACATCATAGCACAAAGTCTCAGAAAATTCAATCTCTGAGCGCAACGTTACATGCGAGCGGATTTAAACAATTCGCATGCTAGCCCGACTCAAACAGTAGTCGGTAAAGGCTCATCAAACCCGTTGATGGCTGAGGGTTTGCCAAAAATCCTATGAGTATTGTGGTCAATCATTTCAAATGGAATGACGAATCATAATAAAGATAAAAAGGGAATTCACTAAAAGAGTCAAAAGTCAAATCACTCAGTAAACAAAATCAAACATCAAGCCCGTGGCTAAAAATCTGCTGACTGAACTTAGACAGCTTATCATGATAAGCTTGGCTAAGCTCAGCCCTAATGGACTCCTCAGTGGCGGCCGAAGTCTTCGCAGCAGTCTCTTCTGTCTCGGATAGCTTCTGCTTCAAGGACTTCAACTCATCAGACAAAGCCGTGCAGGTCTGCTCGTCCTGTGTCTTCGTCATCTGAAGAACATCAAAAGTCTCCTCCTTTTCACGGAGTGCTCTTCTGAGCTGGTCTATCTCGGCCGCACAGGAAGTGAGAGAAGAATCGAGCTCGGCAAGAGAAGATAACCTGGTAGCAAGGCCGGTCTCAACTCGAGCTACCCGGTCTCGCTGCACCTGAACCTCAAGATCAGCAAGAAGCTGAGCCTCGCGCAGTGACTGTAAACGAGTATCCAGCTCAGCAGCAATGAAGGAAGAAGCACCGGTATCTTGAAGCTCACGAAACATCTGAAGCTCACGCTCTAAGCAGTCGAGATCGTCAACTATGGCCTTCGCCAAATCTGGGTAGCCGGCCTCCCTTATCAAATTGATTCTGGAATTAAGGAAAGGTTTGAACTGGTGAAGGGAAAGTCCGCTGTGGAAGATCTTGCCAATCATAGCCTTCACAAAAGAGAAGAAGGAGCGAACTTCTAGACAGATAACGATCTTGTCGGGATCGTCGTCGGATAACAACTCCTTCACTAAGACATGAAGACGAGAAGAACGCCCTACACAAAAAAGAGGGAGAAGTCCGTTAAAAGTTTTAATGAGAAAAAGGAATAACATTCTTCAATGAGTTAACTTATACCTTCTTCTCCTTGAGCCGCTGGGGGTAGTGGAGGTGTAACAGCTGTAGGTGCATCAACTGGTATAGTTGGTCTCACAGCCGGCTCGACAGGGTCTTTCTCAACAAAAGCTCCTGCCAGATTCAAAACGGAATTCGCAGAGGCGTTACATTATAGTTGCATTAGTCAAGATTGACTAGTCCTATAAGTAACTCAGAAAGAAGCACATACCTTCAAAGGAACCATCCTCAGGATTTCCAGTGAAGGCGGGCTCAGAAAACATATCCCCAGGTAACTGGTCATCGATCTGAGGAGAGCTATATATGTAGCGCATCATAGGAGTGTCCGCAAACAAGCTTCCCTCGTCGAAGTCATCGATGGAGAAATCTGACATAAAAGAATATCAGTGCCAAAGAAAAGTGAAGAGACTACAACTAATAGAAATGAGTTACCTCTCACGGGTGCATCGGTCTCTTCATTTCCAGGATTCGCCTCCTGCAAATTATCTGA
>BQKN01045346.1:0-22217 GCA_022839385.1 Asparagus kiusianus
TTTTTCTGGATCTGACCCCCTTAATTTATTTTGTAGATCATTATGTCGTATACCACGAGAGGTCAATCCCCTGCCGCGTCGGCCGACGGCGTGCCTCCCTCGTACGCTGGTGAGCTATTTTTGGCATATTTGGAAATTTACAAATTAGTCCTTTTTTTCTTGGAAATTTGCAAATTAGTCCTTTTACCCCACGTTGTTCTCCTTGGTGAGACAATCGGGAAGAGCTTTGATTCTCCTTGGTGAGGATTGACACTTTAAAGATAGGTTTTGCTTGGTCAAAACCATATCTCAAAATAAAGGGGGCGATTTGATACTGCATTGTGCTTTATAAGGCAGGAATATATTGTCAATATACCCTATCTTGTGATTGCACAATGTGGCCAAATCGTCTCACCCTTTATAAGGCAATGACTCTATCTTACCTATTTGTAAGATGAGTTCAATTTCCTTTTATAATCGAGACTAACATATGTTTAACCGTTTATTTCCAGTGGGATATCCTTCTGGAGCGTTCTCATCTCATGTAGTATACAGGCGCCGCGGCGAGTACTATTCGACTTCCGACGATTTTTTCCCTATTCCAGTTACCCCTCAGTTTGCTTTGGGCACGTCAACCGAGGTTGCCGAAGTGGTGAAGGAAGGTGGGCATCGAGCTCTTCGACAGTTGATTACAGATGCGCCCTTCATGAAGAATGCCAGTTCTATTCAGCCTCTAGGGGAGAGCGATTTTTTATTTGGCGTCTCTGTCAGAGATCCGGATGTGGTGTTTATTGATGACGAGCAGTGGCTTCATAAAACCGGTAGTGGTTTCATATATTTGCCGAATATTCCTCGGCATCGTTCGTTGACTGAGCTCAGGCGTCAGGCTGTAACACGGGAGATGTCGTGGCGCTTGACGGAGGAGCATGAGAGCGTTCACTGTGGCTACATCACTCATCAGGTAGCTCCTGGTTCGAACAGGAGTCATATCACTGGATTGCATCCTAGAGTATTGGGGCTGGATGCACCTCCGCATAACGAGTTCCTTGCCACTGCTTCTACTTTGAAGAATCGCCTCGCTGCCTTAGGACGGGAGATGCCTGCGACGCGTCACAGATTTTATGGTTGGGTCCATTCTTTGGACAAGTTTTGATGGACCCGCATGACGAAGTACGTCTTAAGCCGATGGGGCGAGGAGTTGCACGCTTGTGGTTTATATGCATCCATTCGTGCCACCATGTATGGCTTGCCTGTCAGTGCAAGGCATTTCTTTGCTTTGTACGAGCTTTATAATCCAGATTCGAACACTTTTCTGACCCAGCAAGGGGAGTTGGGTTTGGCTCTCCATGAGATGCACAGGATTTCTGGTTTGCCCATGGGACAGATGCTATATCAGGAATACTTTCCCTCCAACCATGAATTGAGTCAGCTGAAAGATCATATGCCCGACCACTATGAGACTTTATGGGACCTCACATGTCACTATCATATTGCTTTGGCGCAGTCTGAGCCTTTAGCGAAGAGGACTAAGTCATTCGTGAGTCTGAAGCAGTTTGCATGTTACTTGTTCAGGAATCTAGAGAGCAATTCTGGTGAGGATATCCGTGAGTTGTCACCGCTCACTCCTTCAGGGGTGAATAGTCTATTGAAGAAGATTGACGCTCGTTCCTATACCATTAGCAGTCCCGAGAGTGGCTTTCCTATGGGGACCAAGTTTAAATCGTTCTTATGGCATGCGACTGCACCGATCCAACCGATGACCCTTCTTGCCGGTTACCTTGCTATCTGGTTAAAGAAATGCGTGGTTCCGTTTCAGTCTGGTGACGCTTTGCCCTTGGAAGTGCTCTACCCCACGGTTCAGCTTGCCTATAAAAAGGAACTTTCGCTTCTTCCGGTCATGGTGGCTAACATTCATCGAGGGCTTCGACAGATTTCTGGTTCCTTTACACGGAAGGAAAGTGATTTGTCAGGTCAGATTCTCACTATTAAGGTGGAGTTTCCATACACTTATTTGATGGCTTGGTTCGTCCTTCACCGTTCTGATATGATGTCGGTACCGAACGCCACAGACTACTCCGTTCCCTTACTACAGTTGCTTGAGAATGGTAAGTGGGAGAGACGAGGATTTCCTGACATCAGACAGCAGCTGCAGGTCGTGTTGGGCGTTTTCCACTTGCTTTCCGCAGTTCTCTGGCCGGTACATCGAGTGTTTGATTGATGAGGAGAGGCCAAGGGAGTATCAAACTCATTTAGACATCGACTGCTTTAACTGGTTAGTGAACATTAGGTCGGGTAATCTGACTTTCCGGGTGAGGAATCAGTGTTTCATAGAGCCATATCTACCCTACCGATTCGCTCGCCAGTTTGGCTATGATCAGCTTTACGTCGGGAATCAACGTCAGCAGTTTCGAACCCACGGCGGTTTAGTGGACGGTCTCCGGGTATGGTTATGGACCGTGACGGGCTGTACTGGTGCTAAGTTCAGTCTCCCGAGTGCTGATCGGCAGTTGAACCTCACCTTCTTAAGCTGCAAGTGGTTGTTAGCAGCTAATAAAACTATCCCCGTGAAGCCGATCGCAGAGCTAGAGGCCGAGAAAGCTTCTCAGGTTGATTCTCGTAGGATTTGGGAAAACGCTCGGTCACAAAGGATACAGAACAAGACTCGTCGGATTGATGAAGAGGGAAAGAGGGTCTTCCATTCTGCAGATGAGGCTTCAGGCAGAGATCCTGAAGATTACGAGGACTTTTCCAAGCGAGGTTAGCTATCCATTTTTTTCTTTCTGTCTTCCAGAATTTATCAAAACTGACAATGGTTTGATGTTTCAGGGACCACAGCTGATCAGGATGAAGAGTTTCGTCCTCCTCCCCAGGCGAGACCTTCGATTATTGTCCCTGCTGCTAGGCGGAAGAGATTAACCCGCAAGCCGCGTGCAGCTTCCCGAGTATGTGATATGGATTTGGCTGGTGATGATCATGTTAGTGACAGAGGTAACATCTAGCCTGTAGACCATCCTCTTAATTATTCAGAATTTTAACTCATGCTTTTCCATCTCTATATAGGAGAGGGTGGGGGGAGCGAGATGAGTCCTGATCATGTTCCTGTATCTTCTGGCGAGCCTGACTCACCGTACCAGGTAGAAAGGCCTGCAGAAGCTGTCGGCGTTAGGGAGGGCATCAATGTAGGACCCGATTCAGCGAATCCAGGTACATCTACCATTGACAGTATATCTTTTAGATGGCACACAAAGGAGTCGAATGTTTTGGAACTTATGCATTCCCTAATTGTCTCTGTGCTTCTTGTTCCTTTAGATAACTTGCAGGAGGCGAACGTGGATCTCGGGAATAAAGAGGCTAATGCACCCATAAAAGGTAACTCATTTCTATTGGTTGTAGTCTGTTCATTCTTCTTTAAAACTTATATTCTCTTGTGTCAGATTTCTCGATTGATGATTTTGACGAGGAAGGCTTGCTTGTGGACACTCCTATGTTCCACTTCATGTGTGGCTCTCCTCAAATTGATGACCAGTTGCCTGGAGATATGCTTTCTGAGTCTACATTCTCAAAGAACCTCGAGGATGGTTCTTTTGAAGGTACGTGTCTCTTATAGGACTAGCCGATTTTTGACTAATGCAGCTATAATACGATGCATCTGAGAATTCTGTTTCGTATTTGACAGGAGCTCTTGTCGAGACTGATCCTGTTGAGCAGACTGTGAGACCAACTACACCAGTTGATACATCCACAGCGGTTGCACCTCCACCACCCCCAGTGACTCAAGAAGGTATGAATTAAGCAACTGAGAATGTTATTTATTTCCTCCTCAAGGCATTTTTAACGGATTTTTTCTTCTTTGTGTAGGGGTCTCTTCTCGGCTCCATGTCCTTGTGAAGGAATTGCTATCAGATAACGACCCTGAGAAGATCGTTCTCTGCATAGAACTTCGCTCCTTCTTCTTCTTCATGAATGCTATGATTGGCAAGATCTTCCACGGTGGACTCTCCCTTCGCCAATTCAAGCCTTTCCTTGATCCCAAAGTCAATTTGATAAGGGAAGCAGGATATCCAGATTTAGCAAAGGCTATGGTTGACGACCTCGATTGCCTAGAGCATGAGCTTCAGATGTTTCGTGAGCTCCGAGATACAGGCGCCTCCTCATTTATTGCTGCCGAGCTGGACATCCGCTTACAGACATTGCATGAGACTCGGATTCTTGCTGAGCTCAAGATTCAGATGCAGCGGGACCGGGTAGATCGAGTTGAGACCAGTCTTGCTTCTAGATCATCTTCACTTGCTGAGCTCGACCTTTCCCTTACCTCTTGTGCGACCGAGATAGACCAGCTTAGAAGAGTACTCCGTGAAAAAGAGGAGACTTTTGGTATTCTTCAGATGACGAAAGCACATGATCAGCAAACCCACACTGCTTTATCTGATGAGTTGAAATCCTTGAAGCAGAAGCTAGTCGAGACAGAGGAGATTACTGCGAAGACTTCAACCACCACCGAGGAGTCCATCAGAGTTGAGCTTAGGCAAGCTTATGATGAGAAGCTGTCTAAGATCAGTCAGCAGATTTTTGGCCATGGGCTTGATGTATGATTTTGTTTGCTGAGTACTTTGACTTTTGATTTCCTCAATGAAACTGGTTTTCATCTTTATCTTTATTATGATTTGCCATTCCATTTGAAATGATTGACCATAATACTCATAGGATTTTTGGCAAACCCTCAGCCATCAACGGGTTTGGTGAGCCTTTACCGACTACCATTTGAGTCGGGCTAGCATGCGGTTTGTTTAAATCCGTTCGCATATAACGTTGCGCTCAGAGATTGAATTCTCTGAGACTTTGTGCTATGACGTCGAATACATAGACTTCGCCATTGTTATGGGAATAGGCTACCCAGCAACGTGTATTAGACATTGACTTTAGGATTTTTGGCTAACCCCCAGCCTTCAACGGATTTGATTAACCTTTACCGACTACCGTTTGAGTCGGGCTAGCATGCGGATTGTCTAAATCCGTTCGCATGTAATGTTGTGCTCAGAGATTGAATCCTCTGAGACTTATTGCTATGACTTCAAATACATAGACTACGCCATTGTTATGGGAATAGGCTACCCAATAACGTGTATTAAACACTGACTTATCCCTACTTAGGCTTCGGGATAAAATACCCCAGAATCGAATCCTGGTGTCTCTTTCTACGGAAAAAGACTAAACCGGCGACGCGTGTTAGGCGTCGGCATATCCTTTCTTAGGATTCAGGATGAAATTCCCCACGCGTGTAAGGCATGGATTTTGGTGTTATTAATAACAACCTACCACAATGTTGAATATGTGGACGTGTATTCTTTTTTAACGGTTAAGAACTAACCGGCAGCGCGGGTTAGACGCAGACTTATCCTTGCTTAGGTTTCGGGATAGAATACCCCAGAATCAAACTCTGGTGTCTTTTTAGACAGTAAAAGACTAAACTGGCAGCGCGTGTCAGGCGCAGACTTATCCCTGCTTAGGATTCGGGATAAACTTCCTAGGATGAATCCTAAATTTTTTTTGGAAAAGGATTGGTGTGGGAAGGAAGAATTTTATATTCTATTCCCCGAATAAGGAAGGAAGAATTTTATATTCTATTCCTTGATTCTGGAAAGGAGGAATTTTATATTCTATTTCCAGTGCGAGAAAGAAACTAGAAGTGGGATCTCCACTCCGAGAATCCGGAAGATCTAAATAAGCTTACCTTTTATGGGGTCGGTTATCTAGATGAGTTTTTTCGTTTATCGAAATGGAATTCTAACTTTGGTTATAACTATGAAGAAATTTAACCAAAGAGGAAGGAGGAGAGTTCTTTCGTTTATCTAAAGGGGACTCCGAACTGATAGTGGACCTCTTGTTCATGGAAAGAATCAAGAGAGGAATTTGGTGGGTGGCTTAAGCCAGAAAGACAGTTTTTTATTGATTCACTGTCAATTGAAATTGATCAGTGAGGGATTTTAGTGGCAAAACAACAGTTTTGGGTTATCCTCTAGAATACTAAGTGGAATATTCTCTGAGGAACTTCCCGATAAATGGGTTATCCTGAATGTACTAGGGATAGTACTTTTTTAGGAACTTCCCATTTATTGGCATTAATTGCCTGACGCCCTCCAGAGAGATGAGGTGATATGCACCGTTTGAGTAGACTGTGTCTATCACAAATAGTCCTTCCCATTTGGGTTCGAATGTACCTTTCTTCTTAGAATTGAGGATTATTGGTCGGCGAGCAGCGGGGACCAGATCTCCTTCCTTGAAGCTTCTTTGGCGGACCCTTTTGTCAAAAGCCCTAGATATTCTGGCTTGATAAAACTCAATATGTTGTTGAACTTCCAAGCGCTTTTCATCCAACCTCTCGAGTTCTTCGAGACATTTTTGATGCTGTTCTTCGGTCGTCATCTCCGTTGCGAGAGCGATCCGAAGAGACGGGATTTGAATCTCTAATGGTAGCACAGCTTCACATCCGTACACCAACGAATATGGGGTAGCCCCTGTAGGTGTGCGTATAGTGGTACGATAAGCCCAGAGCGCTTCGCCAAGTTTATCGTCTCAGTCTCGTTTATTGGTCTTCACGAGCTTTGATAGGATTTTAATAATCATCTTGTTAAATGCTTCAGCTAATCCATTCACAGCGGGATAATAAGCTGTTGACGAAACATCTTCGATTTTGAATTTGTCACAAAACCTGATGAAGGCGTTGCTTATGAACTGAGGACCGTTATCATGGATGATCCGTCTTGGCACGCTGTGTCGGTATATGACATGATGCTTGATGAAGTTGATGACGTTGTTCGTCTTCACTTCTTTAAGCGGAATTGCTTCAGCCCACTTTGAAAAGTAATCCGTGATGGCGAGAATAAACCGATCACCTTTGACTGAAGGGGGAAAAATAGGACCGATAATGTCCATACCCCATGTCTCGAACGGCCAGGATGTGGTTGACGTGTGTAACCGCTCCGGTGGTTGGTGTATATAATTTGCATGCACTTGACAGGCGTGACATTCTCGTGCGTATTCGATTGCGTCACGTACCATTGTTGGCCAAAAATACCCTATTCTTCTGATGCGATCATACAGCTTGGGACCAGGCTGATGCGCACCGCATTCTCCTTCATGTGCTTCCTTAAGAACTTCTTCTGCTTCTTCGTTCGAAAGGCATCGGAGGAGCAAATCATTGTACCCTCGACGGTATAATGTACGTGTCTCAGCATTATAGAAGAACCTTGGTGCTCTTCGGTGGATCGATTCCCTTTCTTTTACATCCTCTGGCAGAATACCATATTGGACATAGTCGATGATGGGAAAACGCCAGTCTCGGGACTCAGATCCGATTTGGGTTGAGTTCACCTCCTTGGCGTTTGGGCTTTTGTCATCTTCCTCTTCGATATCCATACTGTATATGGGTATGCAGAGTTGATGTGATCTTACTGTGACTAGCAGTTCAGTTTCGGACGGCTGCGCGAGTGATACTGCTTGTGCTGCCAGCGCATCCGCATAAGCGTTCTGGAGATGTGTGATGTATTCAATGAAGAACTCTTCAAAAGAATCCGCCATTTTGATGGCCTCTTGGTGGTATGGGATCAGATCTTGGTTCCTGACTTCATACTCTCCACGGACTTGGTTGACGATCAGTTGAGAATCCCCAAAAGCTTCGAGATATTTGACCCCCAGCTCCTTGGCAAAACTGAGTCCAATGAGGAGCGTGTTGTACTCGGTTACATTATTGGAGCACGGACCAGTCAGTGAATAAGCCCGAGGAATCACATGCTTCCCCGGGTAAACTAAGACAACCCCGACTCCAGAGGTGACCTTAGGACATCCAGGGGTTACTGCCTTATTGACTGCTCTTGAAGCACCATCGAAGTATAATTGCCATACTTGTTGATGCGACGTGGTGTTAACCTCGTGGGTTTCATCCGGAAAATCATCATATACTTCTGTCGTATCTGTTGTCGGGCTTGCCGCCAAAAGATCACAAATCGCTTGTCCTTTGACCGACTTCTGCTGTTTGAAGTGCAAGTCATACTGGGACAAGAGAAGGGCCCATTTTGCTAACCGCCAATTCATCGAACCCGGTTGCGTCACGAACACTCATACGAGATTAACGTTAGAGATAATGTAAATCGTCTGTCCGACCAAGTAATGCCGCATCTTTTGTACTGCAAATACCAATGCGAGGCATTCTTTCTCAATCATCGGATATCGAGACTCAGCGCCTACCAAAGTCCAACTTAAGTAATAAACTGCCTGTTCGTGACCATTATCATCGTCTTGTGCTAATAAAGCACTTATCGAATAGTTCATCGCCTTGATGTAAA
Organism: Asparagus kiusianus; assembly: GCA_022839385.1. Taxonomy (NCBI): domain Eukaryota; kingdom Viridiplantae; phylum Streptophyta; class Magnoliopsida; order Asparagales; family Asparagaceae; genus Asparagus; species Asparagus kiusianus. The sequence continues at coordinate 8,322 of BQKN01045346.1, forward strand.
TCAAGAACGGTTTACCTGATTTTGGTGCGACAAGAACAGGAGGGTTCGACAGATACGTCTTGATATCTTTGAGCGCTTTTTGGCAGGCGTCGTCCCAAATAAATGACACACCTTTCTTGTTTAGCTTAGAGAAAGGTTGGTACTTCCCCGATAGATTTGAGATGAACCGTCGGATGTAAGCTAAACACCCTTGCAATCCTCTAAGTTCCCTTAGATTCCTCGGGGGCTGCAATTCATGTATCGCATTCACTTTGTCAGGATCAATATGTATACCTTTAGTGGTGACGACGAACCCAAGGAATTTTCCGCTGGACATTCCAAGAAAGGATTTTGTGGGATTCATCTTCAATTGATGACTCCGCATGAGATCGAACATCGTCTCCAAGTCCTTGATGTGATCTTCTTTGTTGCGGCTTTTTACAACCAAATCATCAACGTAGCATTCGACCGTTTTCCTGAGATGCTTTTGTAAAATCTTCGTCATTGCTCGTTGGTATGTGGCGCCTGCGTTCTTCAGACCGAAAGGCATCACCGTGTAGCAGAAGACACCGAGGGGCGTTCTGAACGTTGTATGCTTCTCATCTTCCGGATGCATTTTGATTTGGTTATACACCGAAAAGCCATCCATGAAGGACATCCTCTCAAATCCGCACGTATTGTCGATGATGACGTCCGTGATTGGGAGGGGAAAGTCATCTTTCGGACATGCCGCATTCAAGTCCCTGAAGTCGATGTATATCCTGATCTTACCATTTTTCTTCATGACTGGGATAATATTAGCTAACCAGTCTGGATGTTGTTCCTCTCAGATAAATCCTGAGTCGATCAATTTCTTGATCTCTGCCTCGATGGCTTCCATAATCTGTGGACGAAACTGTCTCTGCTGCTGTTTGACAGGTTTGGCATCCGACTTGATATCGAGGCGATACATCGCCACATTGGGGTCGAGCCATGGCATGTCTTTATAGTTCCAAGCGAAGACGTCGATGTATTCCCTGATGAGGGCAATTAATTCCTCCTTCTCATCTGGGGGAAGATTATCGCTGATAAATATGGGCTTTAGGTTGGCTTCATCGCCCATATTAATTTGGACCATCTTATCCTCTGTGGGGGGATTCCCTCTGTTCAAACCTGTCTCCATACTGCATGTTCAGATGATGAACCTATGGATCTTCCCACGTTGGCATTTGACCATCGTCCTCAATCGTGGATGGATTAGTTGTAGTCATATTCACCATTAGGGCTTTAAAGGCTTCCCCCAAACTTGTATCGGAGTCCCATTCCACTGAATCTGATGAGTACCCATCTTTGTATTGCTTAGACGGTTGGTCATAGATTAACCAGCAACACTCGTCATCTGAGGAAGAGACGTAGCCCAGTCCTCGTCTGAATTTGTAGTAGTCGTCCGGTTTCCCTTTTGGCACGTACGCTGCTTTGGCTGGGATTCGGGCACCTCGATCGAAATATAATCCTTCTCCGAGTGCGAAATCATATCCCTGTTTTTCCATGAGTTTGCGCGCTTCTGGACTATACTTGGATAAATGTCGACCAGGTTTGTCTTCATCCTCATCTTCCCTTAGGAAATGATCTGGTAACGAAAAATTTTCTCCTTTACCATAAATCACTTCTTTTTGCCCTCCTGTTTTGGCAGGAACGACCAGGGTTGTCCCAAAGGAATGCTGGAGGTGTTTCTTCGTTACATAAGATGATCGGAGCGGCGTATACAAATCCAGATTGTCGTCTAATCCTTTTATCGCATCATTAAGAGACAAGGAGTACTCTAAATCGTCTTTTATTTCAATTTCGGCAAGTTGCCAGTTACAACTGCCATCTGACGATTGTTCATCGTCGAGATTGATTACAAAGGGTACAATGTCATTTAAAACAAAACCACCACTGTAATCGAATCCGGCTTCAGAATCAGCTTTTTCTCCGCTGTCCGTGCCTTGGACCGATGGTTCAGTCTCAGATTCGTTACCATAAAGGAGAGAATCAGTAAAATAATTCTCAAACCCTTTAAATGGTTGCTTATCCGCGACCACCGTTCTGACCCTTCCATTAGTGCTGACATATTTCAGACACTGATGTGCGGTGGAGGGAACTATAACATTACTATGGATCCAAGGCCGACCCAGTAGTAAGTTATATGATGTCTCGGCATCAATCACGTAACACGTGACTTCCGTCTTTAGATCGCCCATTTGGCACTTTATTCGGATCTTTCCCAAAGGTCTTGACCCGCTGGTGTTGAATCCGTAAATGACCGTGCCTGTAGACGCCAATTTGCTGACTGGAATGCCAAGGCTATGCATTAGGCGGAGCGGCATAATGCTCACAGCGGAACCCGGATCCACTTGGATTCGGTTGACTTCACTGGAGCCAATGTACCCGACGAAGTACAGGGGCCGATTATGGTTTGAGTTCTTCGTCTGCATGTCCTCTTTGGTGAAGGTGATGCAGGGAAGGTTCTTAGCCGCTACATTGCACTGTTGAGCTAACAATTCTAGTTCTTCAGGCGCCGGCTTGATCCGAGTGAGGAACGCTTCTGAATCGGCCAAAGCCTCTTGTAAGGCCTCCTTAGTCTCCTTAGATAAACGCAGCAACTCATACGGCGTTATCCGTGCCGGAATGTTGGCTAATTGAGCAATGATATCGAAAATACGCAGAGTTTTCGAGCTTTCCGGTTTATCTCTTCCAATCGGACGATTGAAACAAGATTACTTCGGATTTTGAACCTCCTCGGGCCTCTTTTCTTTCTGTTTATCCACCGGCTGTCGTCGAGCCTCTTCAACAGGTTTAGGAGCTGCAATCACCCCCAACTCTGTTAGAGTCTTGGCTGGTCCCCGTTTGGTCACCCCCTGCTCAGCTAACTGATCATTAGGCGACGGATAGTTGAAGTGGTATTGGTTCCCGCTTTTGGTGGTAAAGACTTCTTGTTCTTCTTCAGAGAGAGGGAAAGCTAGGATCCTTTCGTCATCTTCTCCTGGGATGGCAGAGACTCCGCAGCAAGACTTTTCTTTCCCTTTTGATTTCTTCTTGGATGACTATCCGGCTCATTGTTCATCTTCAATCAGGTCGGGGTGAACCCAAAGAATTTCGCCGTTTGGAGCTGTGTGTGGCACGAGTCCTTTTTGACGCTGTCCGTGTGGGTCATCATTCACCGTCTTCATCCCGACTTTGGTGATGCGTTTTGGCTCGAACCAAGTTATAGGCACCGATCTAAAGCTAATTGACACCGCGTTTGCTCCTACATTCTTGGCAGGCTTCGGAGTTATGACGCCCATGTCAATTAATGCCTGGATCTTATCCTTAAGGTAGTAGCACGACCTCGTAGGGTGATGGACCGCTCTGTGGTACGCGCAGTACTTCGGATCCGTCACTTTGCTGGCCCCCTCTTGATCCACGATCGCTGGCAGCTGGATTTTGTTATTCTCTAACAAGTACTTGAAGATGGCGGGCACCTCGTCATCTTTGAAGGAGTACACTTTAGGAAACCTCGGCTCTGAAGATTTCTGCTTCTGAGACCGTTGCTGCCAATGCGGCTATGATTGTTGTGGCGTTCGCTGCTATGGCTGCTGCTGAGATTGCAGTTGGAAAGTTTGATTAGCATCAACTACGTTAGCATGTGCCTTACCCTTCCCTTTTGGGACGAAGTTCTGTTTCGGAGGATTTGTTGCCGGTTGGCCTCTCTCCGCCTTCTTTCTCCTGAGGAATCGCTCAGCTTGCTCCCCTCAGATCTTCAGATCCTTCCACGTCTTGGATGGTGTTGTGCCCATTGCTTCCAACACATCTAGCAAAAGATTGTTGTGGCAGGTCAGGAGGATGAACTCGTCAGTGATCGGGTCCCGGCAATTCATCGCCTTGTTACGGAACCTTTTGACGAAGGTGTCGACTAACTCCCCGTTCTTCTGCTTCTCATCGAGCAACGATCCGATAGATATATTAGTGTCGTCGTCGAAGAAATTTGTGAGGAACTTAGTCTCCATGTCATCCCAGCTGTTTATGCTACCTGGCTTGAGGCGGCGATACCAATCGAAGGCGGCTCCGCGAAGAGTGCCAACGAATGACCGCACCATTAGAGGCTCATTACCAGAGATTACCCCCAAGTGCGATTTGAAGTAAATCAAATGCTGAGTGGGTGAACCCATCCCATTAAACGGCGTGAAGTTAATTAGACTGAACTTTGCCGGATAGGGGATTGATTCCCACTCTCTTGGGTATGGACAAGGAATGCCCGTCTTTTTCATCTCTTGAGTGGAAATCAATGTATTGATTTTGCTCTTAATGTTTTAAATTTTCAGGCTTTCACCTGTGTCTTCGCTAGCATTCTCGTTAACACCTCCTGCGTTGACGGGAGGATTATTGGCATTATGAGCTCCATTTGTATCCTCATCTTCCTGATGAACTTGGTTACGACGACTTGGTTCGCCTTGCTGCTTCGTCAGTGCTTGGATCTGTTGATCATACATCTCTCTCATATTCTGCATGGCCATCTTCATCTCGAACCTGAAGCTCTCCTGTTGTTTGGCCATGACGTCTTCGAGCATCTTGGCCACTTGTTCCGTGCTTATCATAAGTGACCCGCGGGGTTGTCCTTCACTGGACACTGTGTTATCGGATGCGACCACAGAACCAGCATCCGATTCTTCATCTTCTGAAGGTACCCTTGTCCGAACCCTACCGTAGGTTCCTCGTTTGATGGCCCCAGACTGTAAACGGGTCCTAGGCCGGGATGCTTCTGGAATCGCCTCGGGATTGCCCTGAACCGATGTTCCTTTGCTGGTCATATTGACGGTGACCTTCGAATGTTCACCATCTTCAACCACCGTTTTTCTTCGTCGGAAACGCCTAGACCTTGGTTTTGGCGTTTCGGCACTAAGTCTTTCGAACACTGAAACTCTCTCGGGGACTGTTTTGATGCAGTTGCACTCAGACAGTACCGCCCGAATGAGTTTAGCACAGGGGCATTGAGCTTCTAGTCTTTGAGGACCCCTCTTCCTGGTTTTCCTCGTGCTCCCATCACGATAGTACAACTCGTCGGCTTGACGGTCGGACTAACCTATCGTATGTCGGCACGACTTCTCAGGTATAACGTCGTCATCAGACAACAACGTTTCCTTCTGAGGGTGAATTACCTTCTTCGGGCCTTCGAGAGTCACACGCCTCGAAACGCGCTTTTGTGGGCGTGAATCTTCAACGGGCTCCTGAACTTCAATGCGCAGCGTAGTGCGCTTGGTTACCCTGATTTTCTCGTCATGTTGAGGGTTGCGGCGACCCTCAGCGTGTTGAATTGTTCGGGACTTCTTCATTGGCCCCAAACGTTCATGGACTGGAATTTTGCCTCGTTCCTTTGGAAGTGGACCGAGGCGCTCCAAAACCGATTTCTTTTTCTGGGACAGTCCTGCGGGATCTCCCAGAGCAGTCGTGGGAATCATCGGCGGTTTGGATTGACTCGCCGGAATTTGAATTTTCGGAGGCTGCAGTTGTTGCTCCTTGGTCTGAATTGCCGCTTCAGACTTCGGTCTCTAAATCTGCGTGTTGATGGTGGCTTCTTGGCCACCTCTTTCTGCAACCTTCTACGGGCTTCCTCAGCTTGAGCCCGTGCCTGCGCTGATAATGCACGGCGTTTGCGGATGTGCTCCTCAAGCGTTGAACAATTCCGTTTGACACGGACCCATTCATTCGTCGGCGGCTTGGAGGAGCTACCCTTCATTTGTTGAGGATGTTTGCCTCCTTTGTTTTTCAGATCCGCGTTGTAGCGGACCCCGTCAACGGACTCCATGGCCTTTGCGAATTGTTTCGCAAGGCATTGACGCTGCCTCTAGCGAGCTCTCTTAGAGAGAGTCACCACGCCTTCAATGGCGGATTTGACCTGCTTAGAGGCCAGAGGAACTTCACCCGACGCAACTTCGGCGTCAATCGGGGTGATGTTGTCGTTGGTAGCTTAAACTTCTTCGCACCAACGAACTTTTCTCTTGAAGGAGAACTTCTGGGATTTCTTGGACTTGCGAGGGGAGGTGGATCCGGATGAGGATGACAGATACTCCTTGAACTTTTATTGGTCGAATTCATACTCGACCTCCTCCTCGACCAGGATCGAGATCCGTGGCTGCGACGCAACGATCTCGGCAGCGAGATCGGTGGCTCCCACTGTGGTCGCTAGATTGTTCGCGGGAAAAATAGTAGCTTTCTTCATTGATGTCATTGCACTCTCAATAATTGTTTTTTGGTTACAAAGATTCGATCTTTTTATAAGATCTGATTACAATGGATATCAAAATAAAAAAAGATTACAACTTTCCTTATTTGTCGAACAAATCACGAGCTCCTGTTTTGCGGTCACTCGCTTGCGTGGGTTGTTTGCCTGCGCCGATGGTTGATCCGTTGACCACCGCACGATCTAGATCCAATCGGATCTACGCAGTACGACGAGTATTATTCCACTAAGGAAATAATAGTCGGGGCGAATCGGTTCAGCAAGGAACAAATCGCCCAAATCTCGGGATCAAAGACCAAGCTTTGATCCGGAGGGTGCCTACATAGATCTCAGATCTGATCTCCTCTCTCAAACTCCTGCCTTTTGTGACACGGATGCTCGCCAAGAACCAGATCTGAATGTCCAAGTCTTCAAGCCTTCAAAACTCCAAGATGAGGTCTCAATTCGGCAGAGTTTCAGCTCTTCAAAAAGGTCCTCTCAACAAATGAACCTGGAGGCCTATTTATAGGCACTCTGAACTGTGCCCGCGCACAAATCTGGGCCGGCCACCTATAGGTGACTCGGCCCCGAGCCACCCATAGGTGGCTCGGCCACCGAGCCACTTAGAAGTGGCTCGGCTTTGGCCGAGTCCCCCGGGTATTACCGTCGTTTTCCGGTGTATCCGGTTCTCTGTGTTCGGATTCGATTCGTTGTCCTGATTTGGCAGTAAATCCACCTCTGCATTCGAGTCCGAAACTGATCTTGATTCGATTGTGATTCATCCGAGTTCGCTCTTGTTTGGATGACTCGTTGATTCCCCGAACCGTTGGCTTGATTCCGCACGCGAATGGATGCATTCCATTGCTCGTGTTGGATTTGTTGACCTCGTTGCCTCGTCATTCGATGGTTTGTCGAATCGCCGTGCCGAGCTGTGCTAAGGGACCTATAGGTAATTTTATACGCCTACATCTACTACTAAAGAGAAAGAGAATACAAATAGGGTTTACTATCACACAATTAAACCCCCAAACAATCTTCTCAAAACTCTTACAAAAGGATGCACAAATCCTAAAAACGGCTGCTCAAAATCACCTCTTTTTCTTCTGCGTTTTCCACCTTTACTACAGCCAAAAACTTAGCCAAAAACTTTCCGTCGTATTCTTTTCTCCTCTGCAATTTACTCCTTTCACTCTAAAAAAAACCTAGCTTCGGTTTTTATAGGAGAGCATGAAAAAAGCGAAACACGAATCAAAAAACAAGCGGAACGTGGGTGGGCCTCCTCTTCGTGGGCCTGCTCAGGTCCATCACCTCACGCGGTTTGGGAATGTGGCTGAACTCGTGCCCCCCACGTGCTTCATAATTCTCCACCTCGGTGAAGTTTTTCCAAAACTGAGCCGACACCAACCAAACAAATTGTCTCACTTGTTGCGTCCAGTACGAAGTGAAATAGTTCACGATAACGGACTCAATTCACAACAAGTTGAGAACCCAAATAAGAATGCGAACACTCTCTAAATATCGGTATCAACTCACTAACTCGGCTGCATCATAAATGACTGCCTACGTATCCTCTTGCCCAAGAAATCAAGCCTTCACATAGTTTACCAAAATGGCCTCCAGAGGCATCAACACTGAAGAATATTCAAAAGCTCCAAACAATGACTAAACTTAACACCCGAAATAACTTTGGTCAATATATCCGCAGGGTTGTCCGTTGTGTGGATCTTCTCCAATATGACATCTTCATCATCCAAGACGTTACGAACAAAGTGGAATCTGACATCGATGTGCTTCGTCCGTGCATGATAAACCTGGTTCTTCGCCAAATAGATAGATGTCATGCTATCACAATATACCCGAAGGGTCTCCTGTGTAATCCCTAAGTTCTCCAGTAATGTATGCAACCACAAAGCCTCCTTAACAGCTTTAGTCACCGCCATATACTCCATCTTTGTAGTAGAGAGAGCCACTATAGACTGAAGTATACATCTCTAACATACTGATGCTCCTGCCAATGTAAACACATATCCTGAAGTAGACCGGCGCTTGTCAAGATCTCCAGCATAATCTGAATCCACGTAACTAATACAATCCTGCCTATTCTTCTCATCCTTCTGGAAAATTAATTCAACATCCATGGTACCTTTAACATACCGTAGAATCTACTTTATAGCCTCCCAATGACCCTTTCTGGGGTCGTGTATGTACCTCAATATCATGCTCACGGCCTGTGATAAATCTAGCCTCGTACATACCATCGCATACATCAAGCTACCCACTGTACTGGCATATAGAACCTTCAACATATAATCTCTGTCCTTAACTGAAACAGGCAACATACTAGCTAAAAGCTTAAAGTGGGGAGCCAATGGAGTGCTAACTACTTTTGCATTTCCATCAGAGCTAAATTTCTTTAATATCTTCTGCAAATAGCTCTTCTGTGTAAGCTTTAATCTTCCCTTCACCCTGTCTCTCTCAATCTCCATAGCCAATATCTTCTTTGCTTCTCTAAGATCCTTCATCTCGAACTCGGATAATAGCTCTTTTTTTAACTTTCGAATAGCCGAAAAAATCCTAGAAGCAATAAGCATATCATCAACATATAGTAATAAATATATATACTCACCATCATGTAGCTTGTGCATGTAAACACATGGGTCATATGGGCTCCTCGTGTACCCCTGGCCAACCATGAAGCTCTCGAATCTCTTGTACTACTGCCGTGGCGATTGCTTCAATCCATAAAGAGACTTCTTCAACTTACAAACCAAATATTCTTTTCATGTAGCTTTGAATCCCAATGGTTGTGTCATGTAGATCTCCTCATCTAAATCTCCGTGTAGAAAGGCTGTCTTCATATCTATCTAGACCAAATCCAAATCCAGCTGTGTTACCAATGCTAATAAAATTTGAATCTATGAATGCTTCACAACGGGTGAAAATACGTCATTGTAATTAATACCCTTAAGCTGTTCATATCCCTTGGTAACTAATCTGGCTTTGAACCGAATGTCCCCAATAGAAGATCCCTCCTTCTTCACATATACCCACTTACAACCAATAGCTTTCTTACCCTTAGGTAGATTTGCAAGTTCCCAAGTATCGTTCTTCTGAAGAGATCGCATCTCCTCCTCCATAGCTTCCTTCCACCTGCTCAAATCGGGGCTAGACTCTGTCTCCCTGAATATGGATGGAACCATATCATCAACGACCTTCACTAATAATGCGTATGCGACCATGACATCATTATACCTAGCTGGCCGACGAATCACCCTTCTAGGTCTATTCGCTACAATAGACTTCTGAACATGATCCTGCTCCTAAGTCTCATAATTCACTGTATCCTTTATCTTCTCGACTGTCATCTCATCTCCTCCTAGTATCATCTCTGTAGGAGTCTTGATGGATACAATACTCTCTGGAGTAAGCGGAGTCATATCATCCTCCACCTACTATGATATCTCCCGAATCTGGTCTTCCTCTACCTGCTGAGGACTTGAGACTTCATCATGTACGTCTCGTCAAATGTGACATCCATGCAAATAACTATCTTCTTGTCATGTGGATCTCATAACCTGAAGCCTTTAACTCCATCTCTAAATCCCACAAAGACTTCTTTCCTCGCCCTCGGATTCAATTTACCATCACTGACATGGTAATAAATAGGACACCCAAATATCTGAAGTGACTAATAGTCACTAACTACCGAACCAGACCACTCGCATAAACCAACGCCTCGGCCCAAAAGGATCTAGGCAATCCACTCTGCGTCATCATACATTGCACATTCTCCAGCAAGGTACGGTTCAATCTCTCAGCCACCCCGTTCTGTTGCGGTGTCTCTCGAACTATGAAGTTTTGCTTAATGTCATGATCTCGGTAAAACTACAGAAACAGATCACTCTTATACTCTCCACTATTATCTGAACATAGAGCCTTCACCTTTCTACCTGTCTGCAACTCTACTTTTTTTTCCACTCCACAAAAATATTCAGGACCTCATGTTTATGCTTCATAGGGTATATCCAATTTCTCCTACAATAGTCATCAATAAAAGTGATAAAATAGTTGGTCCCACCAAGTGATGTGTTCTTGGAAGGACTCCAAACATCTGTATGAATATAATCCAATGTACCTTGGGTGTTATGAATAGCGGTGCAAAACTTCACTCTAGTATTCTTGTAAGGATCGTGAATTTTGATACTAGTTCAAGTAATTCTCTAGTATTTTAAAATATTTAATTATGATTTTTATATATTTTTCTAGAATTTGTACAATTTTTTATGATTTAAAGTCTAAGTTTTATATTTATATAAATAATTTAAATATTTATAAATTAATTTCGTGCGATAAATTTTTTTGGAATAATACGTGCATTGATACTATTACGTATCATTTTGAATAATACGTTACTATCACGTATTATTTCGTGTATTATATTGAATTATTAATTATGTATTATTTGTGTAAATTATTTTATTATTTTAATTATTGTGGATAAGCTGTCGTATTAGCACGACTAGTATGTTTTATCGTGTAGGTAATTGTCCCATAACTATTTGATTTTAAATGTAAGTAAATATATTTTATTTATTAATTTTTCTCGTTTAATTGTACAATATTGGTATATTTTGACTATTTCGTATCAACTGTTGTATTTGTACAACATGTACATTTTTATTTGTAGATAATTATTCTATAATTAGATTAATTTTTAAATACCCGTAACTATTTATATTAATTATATTTTGTTTAAATATCTAAACATAACCAACATTATATAAGTATATAAATAACCCTCTCTCCCTCTCTCTTTTTGTGTTACCTAGCCGCCAAAGAAACCTCTCTCTCTCTCTCTCTCTCTCTCTCTCTCTCTCTCTCTCTCTTCATTTTTTCTCTCTCCCACATTCTCCTCTCTCTCCTCTCGTGCTCTCTTCGTCCTTGAGAAAACCCACACCAGTCTCCCCCCGTTCTCTCTCCACGACCCCACGCACCGCCATCACCCCTGAGCCCCACGCCGTCTCCTACCCCGCAGCCAACCCCGCTGATCTGCCTGCAGCCCCTCTAGAGCTCACCTCAACGTCCTCCTCTGCCACCCGACAGTCGCCGGTCTGCCCCTCATCCCCTACTCGCCTTCACCTCCCGCAGCGCCCAAAGTCACGCCGCACCATCCTCCTACGCCTCCAGCCAACCCCTGACCTCGCCAACGCCGCTCCACTCGAACCCCACCTATCTCCGCCTCCGCTCCCCTTGCAACCACCTTCGCCGCCTGAGCCGCCGTCTAAACAAACCCCAACAGCTCTACATCGAGCTCTGACCAGCAACCCCTCCACCGTCGGAGCGAGCACACAGTCTAACCGTCCCCATCTCCTCTCCCCTCTCCACCTCGACCCTAAGCCGCTGCCCAACTCTGGACACGACAACAACTAGCCACACCGCCTCCTTCATCACTGCGGAACCCAACTCTCTTCCACCCTCTAGACCACCAAGCCTTCACCGCCGGTAGCCAACAGCCCCGACGTCGACCAGTCCCTTCCCCGATCACCTCGCCAACTACCGTCGACTCTGACCACCCATCCCCGTCGCCGTCGCCCCTTCAGCGCCGACGCACCGCTCTGTCGATGTTGAATTGTTCGGCGAAAACCCCGAGGCAAGACCTCTCTTGCTCTTAACTCATCATTTTAATATTTAAATCAGTTATGAATTAAATGCATAGATTAGACTGTGATTAATTATGCTATACCATGGATATTATGATATTATGCGTGGGTTTGTTGTTGAATGGTTTTAAAGAATTTTTTAAAGGAATTTAATATGGAAAAAAGTATTTTTGAATAATTATTTTTAGATATAATTTTGAAAAATAAATTATTTAGCAAGATCCCTTTTATCGTTGACTCGTCATTTCAATATTTGGATATGTTATGAATTATATGCATAGTTTAGAATGTGATATATTATTATTTTACGTGGGATTGTTTGATGAACCATATTAATTAAATCATAACAATGTTAACTAAATCATAACAATATGATAATAGTATTTTTAGAATAATTATTATAAATTTAAAAGAATTTATTTTGACAACGGAATCATTTTAGAGAATTTATAATATTTTAAAAGAATTTATTTTTCAGAAAAAGAATTAGTTTAGAATAATAATTGATGAGAAATAATTTAAAGAATTTATTCTGGAAAAAAGAATGGTATGGATTATTATAATGAGAATTAATTTTAAAAGAAATTATTTTGAAAAAGGAATTATTTTCTGAATTACATAGCTGCTGTTTATTATCACATTTCACGTTTTGCATTTATTTAATGTATTTGACATGTCTGCTATGTATTATCCATGTTGTGATTGAGAACCATTAGTAGTTCGTGACTTATGGGCCTCGTCCGTCATGGATAGACCTAGTGACTTGTGTGGGAGTGTTGACTGAGTTTAGGTGGTGAACCCAAGTTTTAATGAGGATTATGGTTGATTTAGGAAATACAAGAGAGTTGGGATGGGGAAGTCCATGTATATGTGATCGGATAAGACTGTTGATATATCTTCCAGACTACTCCATGTTCATGTTTAAGTTCGAACCAGGCCAAAATCGGATTGCGTGTAGTCCTCTCACCGAACCATTTTGCGGGTTTGGATGCACGTAGGGGATTTCTGAACAGCCAGTTATCCGGTGATATGACCATTACCTCTGTGTGAGATGTGGACCAGTGACCTGTTATAGAATAGCTAGTTACATGACCTAGTTACTTAAGGTGATTAGGATTCTTGTGTGAGATGTAGGTCAGTTGTGTTTTTTTCATACATAGATCGGGGTTAATATTTAATTATCTACAATTTGAGACGTATATTATATACATGAGGGTTTCCTTGTTTGGATTATTTCGCTCGACGTACTACATCTCTTGTTATAGATTTTTAAGTATTAATTCCATCTAGTTGTATGACATGGTTACTTGAATGATTGTTGATCGCTAGCTGCATGATCGACTTGTTACTTGATTGATTTTGTTTGAATTCCAGTTGTGCGTTTCTTTGCCATTTCTATTGTTGTATCGTTTTTCGTATTAGGTGTTTGTACGTTCTTTCTTTTGTGGGGTCTTGCCGTGTGCCATGCACGCTGACGTACACCTGTTTTCTCTGGTGTACGTCAGACTTAGAGGAAGAACAGGTTCAGTAGGAGTCAGAGGATTCTTAGCAGGAGTGCCTAGTAGACGGAGCGAAAGAAAGAGTCGAAGCCTATTCTTTTCATTTTTTAGGTGATGGTTCCAATTACTTTTGTAGTTCTTTCCATTCCTGCTTGATCGATGTATTTTGTATCTCTTTAGTATTCATTGTTCAGTTTTGTATAAGGGCATGTTTGACCCATATATTATGTCTTGGATGACATTTATTTGTGATATGTATTATTTTATTCTGTGTTGTCTATTATATTCTTGCTATCTGTGATCGGGGACCTGTTACTTTACATTGTATTTATTTCCAAATGCTTAGTGTATTAGGGTGAGGAGAAATAGCTATTTTATTTATTCTCCTTAATCTAATACGTCGCGGGTTTGTTCACGTCCGATTCCCGGGTATTTTGGGAAGCGGGGTGTGACAGGTTTTAGTGGTGGCCCATGCAGGTCACGGTCCCGGTCTCGGTCCCGAGTCTTGACTAGTAAGAATATAATGGATAATTTAGATACA
>BQKN01045350.1:0-13444 GCA_022839385.1 Asparagus kiusianus
AATTCAAATTTTCTTTTATCTTCCTTATTGCAATTTTCCGACATACAAAAGATGGCGACTCCGCTGGGGACTAGCTTTTCCGATGAAGAAGTGGTGGCGCAGTCCGACGTCCACCTCATGGGAACGACAGTAGAAACTCTCATCGTGGAGTTTGATCAAGCAAAATATGAGGAAACATTATCCTCCGGATCGCTTAGCCCTAAGGCTAAGCACGATGTACGCAAGACCTCCAAGAAGGTCAATTCTGTTGTCGAAGTGCCGAAGAAAGCCCTCTCCTTCGGCCAGGAACTCAAGTTGGCTCTGCAGGCGGAAAATCCCACCTCCGCGTCAGCCCAACGTGCTTCAGGCCACAAACGGCCTTTGGAAGAGACGAGTCCTGTGAACGTCGATGATGTTGCTGCTAAGGCTTTGAGACAAGCCAAAAAGAACGCTGCTCGCCGACGGAGAAGATCCATACGACGAGCACACTTACGAGAAAGCCGATTGTTAACCCAACGCGAACATCGCGTTACTGAAAATCCAACCGAGCCTAGCGTTCCCAAAGAAGAACGCTCACTGCGTGGCAATGAGCCCAACTATGAACCTAGGCTGATACAGCTCAAACGCAACCCTGAGTGGCGCGTCGTTCAAACAAAACGCAGCCCTCAGAACGGAGCTGTCAAAACTAAACGCACCCCTCAGGGGCGCGTTCCAATTGAACATGACTCTCAGGAGTCTGTTTCACAAACTAAACGCACCCCTCAGGGGCGCGTTCCAACTGAACATGGCTCTCAGGAGTCTGTTTCACAAATTAAACGCGACCCCCAGGTGCGCGTTCAAACGAAGCGTGACTCTCAGGAGTCCGTTTCACCAACTAAACGCGACCCTCAGGGGCGCGTTCAACCAAAACTCGACCCTCAGAGGTCAAGTTCTTCATTTAAACGCAGGCCTCGGCCTAGTGTTTACAAATCTCAACGCGACCCTCGCGTTATGTCTCAAGAACGCGATCTTCAAGGGGTCCGTCAGGTTCAAAAAGGTCAGCGTGGATTTAAAATTCACGTTCAACAAGAACCAACCTCACCTACCCAAAGGCAGGGGGTTCCATCTCCACCTCCTAGCCCGGGGAACGTTTCCTCCCAAATTCCTGACTTACGGGAATTATTGTCGAGAGGAAAATCAACAACACAAGCAGCCCACTCGTGTCAATGTGAGAGGCTCATCTCGGCAGTCCTGTCAGAATGCCCTTGTTGTGCATCCGCACCTCGGCAGTCAGTATTCGATAGGTTGACAAACGTTGTTAGGCCAGCTAAACGACAACGCCGCAACAGAAAGAAGACAACTGAAGCGGAATACCCTCAGGTCACTATCAACATGATCGGCCGAGGGAAGGCCTCGCATGTTGATTCTGACGAGTCACAAGAGAGTCATCCACCAACTGTCCGAGAAATTTGTGACCAGTTCGAAGGAGTATATCAGAATACTCGGACTCGGACGGGAACTATTCGCCCGGTTGACTATCAAAAATTAGCCAAGGGCATTACAACAAGTGAGGAACATTCGGCAATAGCCGAATCTCAATCTTCAAGCTCTGTTGGAGCACGCGAGGTTTCCGCTTACACAGCAGGGAACCACGAAGACATAGCCAAAAGAGTGGACGAACATAGTGTCATACTCCAGACGCAACAGGAAACACTCCTCCAATTAAAGGAGATGTTGGCCCAGCTTCTTGCTGAAAAAGGCCACAAACCCGAATCTTCCCGGAGAACAACTTCGAAGGGAAAACAAAGAGTGCACGAACATTCAGATCGTGAGACTCACAATCTGGGATCTTCTTCCGAAGGTGAGAGGGAGATAGAAAAAGAACTGCATCCTCAATCCACCAAGGTGGATGAACTGGAGGCTCGCCTCAACGCAATCGCCAACAGAAGCGAGCTTCGCGAAGAGGGAGTAGTACGGCCTTACCCTGCTGAGTGGGATACAGCTCCCTACCCACCAAAATTTAAGGCCCCTACCTTACAACCTTTCGATGGCACAGGATCGCCGAATCAACACATTTACTACTTCAAATCCCAAACTGGAGACGTAGTAGCGAATGATGCTATCCTGACCAGGTTATTCATCGGTACCCTTAAAGGTGTCGCTTTCGAATGGTTCATGAAATTGCCTGCTGGATCTATCCAAAAATGGATAGATCTGGAAAGGCTATTCTTGGCCAGATTCTTTGAGGACGATACAGAAGTCTCCGTCCCAACTCTTCTTGCCACTAAGCAAAGGAAAGGAGAGTCAATCAAGGCTTACGTAGAGAGGTTCCGCAGCATGGCATTGCGATGCCCCTCAGGTATGACTCAATCAACTCTGGTTGAAACGTGCAGGCACAACCTGCAGACCCAACTCCTCGCTCAGATGGGAGTAGCAGAGTGTCGCTCCTGGAGACAATTAGTTTCGCAAGGAGAACAAGCAGAAGAGATAGTGGCGCGAGTCAAAGCTGAAGAAGAGCCACAACCCAAGCCGCAGCAACAACGCAATCAGCAAAATACCCAGCGGTCTAAGGGAAAAGAGACTCTAGCAGCCGACTACACGCGAGTGCCACCACCTACCAAGCAAGGCAAGGCGCCAAATCAACAAAGAGCGCCTAAACAGTATTCGTTCAAGGAGGAGCATGTGGATACCTTATTCCAATTGCTTCGAAAGAACAATAAACTCCAGTTGCCTGAAATCAGAAAACCAGATGAAGCGGGGAAAGTTGATGATCCCAACTATTGCCGTTATCACAGATTCCTTGGGAATCCTACCAAGAAATGCTATGTCTTCAAAGACATCTTGCAGAATTTGGTAAACGCTAATGTGCTCACCTTGAAGCCAGAGCAGAAGACCGTATCCACTAATATGATAGCAGTCCAATTTGGTGACTTTCCCCCGGTGGTAACCGCGAATGGTGTTGTACCCATCCGCAAGGGAGAAATGCACCTAAAGAATGCTGACTTGCATAGTCAGAAGGACAGGGGGTTGGTACCCCTCACCACCCCAAAAGGGGAAATCATGTGGGTCCACCCTGATTTGCTTGAAGATCAACAGTGGACGAGCACCTCGTCCAGAAAGAAGGGAGGCAAGGCTAAATCTTCCAACATGATTAGCCCCTCCGTTGCCGAAAACGATGACCACCTCAAACCTCTTACTGATTCAGAAGAGGAGAGGATTGTCCTGGCAGCGTATCCAGGAAACAACCCTGGCACTCGGTCAGGAAAAGCCTACCTGAGGGATTACGGCCAGAACGCTCAAGAGGTGGAAGAACAACCCCAAGACGCTGGGGGTTCTGTGCCGAAGAAGCCGGTCGACAAAGGCAAACAAAAAGAGCTCCGGTTCAATAAAAATCTTCACCAGGAACTCGGGGAGTCAAGTGCTCCCTTTCAATTCAACGTCATGACTCAACTGGCTAATATACCGGCTAGGATCACTTTATATGAGCTCTTGAAGTTATCTAAAACTACCAAGGAAGCTCTGATCGAAGCTTTAAAGAATACGGAGAGCTTTATTACACAAGTCACTCCGATTCCCGAGGCTTCTGATGATCAAACTTGTCTGCAATGCCTGCAAGCGGCGAGAAGTCTACCATGCATATCGTTCACACAAGAAGACATGCAGGTCAAACACGAACATGACCGACCACTGTACTACACAGGGTATATTGGATCTTCGGAAATTAGTCGTGTTCAGGTTGACCCGGGCTCAGCGCTCAGCATCATGCCCTACAGGGTCATACAGGTATTAGGGATTCCTATGCACCGACTGCACACTACCCAGACTACTATCTTCGGGTTCAATGCAAACAGTACCCGACCCCTGGGGAAGATTAAGCTCAGGTGCCAGATCGGAGATCTCAAGTCTGAGGTAGCATGCTACATCATAGATGCGGATACGTCTTACAATCTTTTGCTAGGACGACCATGGATACATGCCAACCGCATTGTCCCATCCACCCTGCACCAGGTTATGAAGTACGCCAATGACGAGGGCGAAGTTTGAACCCTGATCGCAGAAAAATACCCCTTCCGAGGAGTAGAAAACTTCCACACCGACTCCGTCTTCTATTTGGAGTCCCAGGAGAAAGGAGATGTAGACAGCGGTAACGAAGCTGACATCGAGCCAGATCCTGACGAAGACTGTCCTTGGGAATTAAACTTTGATGTAATAGGTCAGGGTGAGAGTAATAATGATGTACCGAGTGGGGGCGAGTGGTGCATTAATGAAGACTTCATTTTAGCGTACTTGTCTGGTGTCTCTCTTAACAATAAACAAATAGAGAATAATTCTAGTGCAGGTACCAACCCATGGCACGTACTGTGCACAGAGGCATCACTCACATTGCCGATCGAGTCATCCCTCGTTTCAGAGGAAGAAATAGAGGATGCACAGAAAGCCTTCTTCAAAGTCCCATCCAAAAGGAAAGGGCTGAAGCCGATCTGTTTTGGAAAAGTCAAACCGATACAACTCAAACGAGGAAGTTCGGAGGAAGATGATGGAGTTCCTCAATTCTATTATCACGAACCTAATTCCCTCCGGTTGATGAAACAAATGGGGTATGACTTTGACAAGAAGCAGGGTCTAAATTTCGGGAAAGGAAGGCGAACACCAATCCGAATGTCCCTAACCCCCGAAGGGAAACCCCCAGATTACTATCAAAAGACTAGAAGGGGTTTAGGATTTGTCACACCTCCCGCTGTCTCAGAAAATGAAATAAGTAATTATCTGCGTCAGGACCGCTCATCCGGAACATCTGCATATGAGTCTGATGTCAGTGTCGGACCTCTCTTTAGAAATCTGACCGTGAATATGGTTTCAATCGATCACCCGGATGAAAATGCAGGGGACGATGAAGGGTTAATGGAATCGATCAATGACCCCTGGATCAAACGTCTTAACATTTTGTGGGACATGCGATTCGAACAACGCGAACCACCCACTGAAGATAAAGTGGTCCAGGTTAATATGGGAGACGCACAAGACCCTAAACCCATTTTCATAGCTGAGGATTTATCATCATCCGAGAAAGAAGATCTTATATCTCTCATCCGAGAATATATAGATGTCTTTGCTTGGAATTATGAAGACATGCCTGGCCTTGACCCGAAGGTTGCCGTGCACCGTCTCAACATTGATCCGGATGCCAAACCCGTTAAACAACAACAACGTAGGTTTCGTCCGGAAATTATGGAATCAATCGAGTCTGAAGTGAAAAAGCTTATAGACTCGGGTTTTGTCAGGGAAGAACAACACCCAGACTGGGTAGCTAACATTGTTCCAGTTCCCAAGAAAAATGGTAAAGTCCGTATATGCATCGACTTCCGCGACCTTAACGCAGCCTGTCCAAAAGACGAGTTTCCACTTCCTATCACGGATGTCATGATCGATAATACCTGCGGATACGAAAGAATGTCTTTCATGGACGGATTCTCCGGGTACAATCAAATCAAGATGCACCCAGACGACGAGAAGCATACTGCATTCAGAACACCGCTGGGGGTGTATTGCTACACAGTGATGCCCTTCGGCCTGAAAAATGCAGGTGCAACCTATCAACGTGCAATGAACACTATCTTCCACGAACATCTGCGTAAGAAGATCGAATGCTACGTTGACGACATCGCAGTGAAAAGCCAACATAAAGGGGATCATCTTACAGACCTGAAAACGATGTTTGAAATCATGCGAACACATCAGCTGAAGATGAATCCAACAAAATCATTTCTCGGAGTATCAAGTGGAAAATTCCTGGGATTTATTGTCACATCCAAGGGAATTTCTTTAGATCCGGAAAAGGTGCGCGCTATCCAAGACATGTCGCCGCCGAAGAACCTCAAAGAACTCCGAGGTTTGCAAGGTAGACTAGCCTACATCCGGAGGTTCATATCTAATCTTTCGGGGCGCTGCCAACCTTTCTCGAAGCTCATGAAGAAGGGAGTGTCCTTTGTGTGGGATGGGGAGTGTCAAAAAGCATTTGAAGAGATCAAGAAATATCTCACCCAGCCACCCGTTCTCGTGGCCCCTATATCAAGAAAACCATTCCTGTTATATGTAAGGGCTATGGATCATTCGCTAGGAGCGCTGCTGGCCCAGAACGATGATCAAGGTCATGAGCAAGCCATCTACTATTTAAGCAGGACCATGATGGGAGCCGAACATCGGTACAACCCGGTCGAGAAAGAATGTCTCGCTTTGGTATTCGCGGTTCAAAAGATGCGACATTACCTAGTTGGACAGACAATTCATGTCATCTCGAAGGTGAATCCTTTGAGAGTCCTGATGACGAAACCATCGTCTTTGAATTGTCGGCTTGCAAAATGGGCCATTCTTTTGTCACAATACGACATGCAATTTATGCCCTAAAAGGCAGTCAAGGGTCAAGCATTGGCAGATTTCTTGGCCGATCACCCGGTGCCAGGGACATCTAAGTTGTATGAAGAGTTGCCCGACGAAATCGCCGAAGCTTGTGTTGCTCAAGAATCTACACAAGTGTGGAAATTATTCTTCGACGGCGCGTCTAGAGCAAACCCTCACTGAGCGATTACTGCGGGAGTAGGAGTGGTGCTCGTATCGCCTAATGGTCACGTAATCCCAAGAGGATTTTCCTTAATCGAACCGTGTACCAACAATATAGCTGAGTATAACGCGTTGCTACTAGGGATGCGACTTGCCGAAGAACTCAATATTCGGCGCCTTGAGGCTTATGGTGATTCTCAGCTCATTGTAAATCAAGTCCGAGGGGAATACGAAGTACGTCATGAGGACTTAATCCCATACTACTTCGCAGTGCTGAAGCAAGCTAAGCAGTTCGAGGGATTCTTTATCGAATACATTCCACGAGCCCAGAACGCTTACGCAGATGCTTTGGCTTCATTAGCGACCTCGTTGGCATTACCACCAGGAACCGAAACGACAATCCCAGTCTCAGGACGTGAACTATACTCCTCCAAGATTCCTAAGGAGGAAAGCTCAGACAAGACAATGACGGAGGAAGTCTGTACGACCTCTATAGAATTCGAGTCTAGAGATTGGCGATTTCCATATGTTGACTATGTCTTATACGGAATCTTGCCTGACGACCCCAAGGAAGCGGCCGGCATCAAACGAAAGGCCCTCCGATTCTATTACAATACAGTCACTCAGACTCTGTATCGTAAATCCCATGACGGTATTTTGCTCCGATGTCTTTCTCAAAAGGAAGCAAAAGAGGCCCTCAAGGAAGCTCATGAAGGGATGTGCGGAGCTCATCAGCCCGGAGCTAAATTAGGGGATCGCCTCCGACGAATTGGCTATTACTGGCCAAAGATGTTCTCAGACGCGGTTGACTACGCTAAACGTTGTCACGCGTGCCAAATTCATGGGGATTTCATCCACCAAGCACCTGGGAACTTACATCCCACATTTGCATCATGGCCATTTGAAGAATGGGGCATGGATATCGTAGGTCCAATTTCTCCTCCGACTTCTAAAGGACATCGGTTCATCCTGGCTGTGACCAATTATTTCTCCAAGTGGGCGGAGGCAATCCCGTTGAAAGAAGTCAAAACTTCAAACGTAATTAAATTCGTCAAACACCATGTTGTCTACCGTTTCGGAGTCCCGAAGCGGATAGTTCATGACAATGGGACACAATTCGTTAGTTTTGGATTCCAGAGATTTTGTGACAAATTCAGAATCCAGAGCGTTGCATCTACGGCATATTACCCGCCGGCGAATGGTCTTGCAGAAGCCTTCAATAAAACCATCGTGAAACTTCTCAAGAAATTCGTTTCCAAGAGTCGACGTGATTGGGATGAAAGACTCGGCGAATGTTTATGGGCTTACCGTACAACGGTGAGGACCCCTACGAGAGCTACACCGTTCTCGCTGGTATATGGCTGTGAAGCCGTATTACCACTGGAAATTCAGATTCCTTCTCTGAGAGTCGCTATCACGACAGGGCTAACAGAAGAAGAAAAGCATCAACGGCGCCTGCAAGAACTTGAAGCCCTAGACGACAAACGACTTCAAGCTAAGCAGCAGATCGAACTCTATCAAGCTCGAATTTCCAAAGCCTACAATAAAAAGGTTAAGGAACGAACTTTCAAAAAAGGCGATTTGGTCTTAGCCAACAGACGACCCATGGTGATGACACACAAAACCAAAGGGAAGTTCAATCCTAAATGGGAAGGGCCCTTCGTAATAGACTCAGTTTATTCGAACGGAGCATATCGCCTTATCAATCAACAAGGAGACAGGCTCATGATGCCAATCAATGGGAAATTCCTAAAGAGATATTTCCCGTGAATCATGTTGCCCCCTAATCCCCAGCTAGATTAGGCTAGGGATTGCCTATTTATAGTGTAACTCTATTTTATATCTCGTCAAGTTAACACTACACATCTGACGATTGAAATTTTCTAGAATTGTTTTATAAACGGTAATAAAGAGAATTTCGTTTTCATATTGAGTCGACACTACGTTTTTCATTGTCTTGAATCATGCTTCAACAAAAGAGATAATGAAAACTAAAATGATATCATTTCCGTTCAATATTGTTAATCTGAATACAAAAGTGAAAACAATTGAAATGAAAATGATACAAATTTATCCCTCCACCAAAAATAGCGCAAACCCTAAACATCGGGGCTCATCAATCTGAAAGACTTGAGTTTAGATTTCAGCGCTGATATATTTTCCTCGCGAGCCTTTCTGATGTCTTTAGTTATCTTGCTCTTGAGTTCCTCTTCACTAGGCGTTGCTTCTGCAAGTTCTCGCTGAAGTTTATCGGCAGCGACAATCTCGTCGCAATAGCATTTGAAGAGTCCATCACAATAACCAGCGAATCCTCTTAAAATCTCCACCCCATCAGCTAGCTGAGCGTTTATCTGAGGGACTTCAACACCAGCTCGAGCAAGCTCTGCTGCAGTATCCCGGAGACCCACAGCAAGGTTGCCCATGTCCCTCTGTACTTGGGCATGTTCATCACGCAGGTGAGCAAGACGAGGTTCTGTTTCGGATAAACTCTTCTGAAGAACCTCTTGCTGTTGCGCCTTCAAAGCCTTGGCCTCAGAAAGAGCCCGATCCACTTCTGGGCCTATGTCGTCACGTTGCAGCATGGAGAGGAACTCCAGCTCATATTCCAAGATGATGAGGCTCTCACGACAGTTCTCGATCCATATTTTATCACCCTGATGCTTGATCTTAGCCAAGCATTCCAGCAAATGAGGTTCAAAAACCTTGTAACTTACGTCCCCGAGACTGACAACGTCAATGGTCCTTTGCATCCAACGTTCCAATTGTTCGATGAGCTCCCTCAGTGTCTCAGAGCTTGGGGGTGGGGCGGTCGGATAAACGAAGCAGTCCGCATAATCAGTGCGAGTAGAGGTGTGCGGGGCTTTAGATAAGAATGTCTTGACCATTTCTGACGTGGAGCCTAAGATATCCTCTTCCTGCTCACCGATTGTTGCTTCAAGACTTGGAGGAGTGGTGGGAAGCGTAATACCCTCTCTATTTTCAGGAGATGCAGCATGCACTGATCGTATCGCGTCTCCCATCAGCTTGGTCTTCTTTGAATTTTTGGCTACGACAGGCAGCCGTTTACGCATTCTCCTGTCATACTCGCCCTGTTCAGCAGCAGAAAGAGCCTTCTTACCCGATCTCAAAAGACGAGGTTCAGAAACAGGCACTTCTGGAATTGACTTTTCTTCGGAAGAGTCAGCAATCGGTGTTTCTTCTTCGATCTCCATAGGAGCTTCTTCTTTGGGAGGTTCGACGGCGGACAAATTCCTAATGGCTTCAATAGCTCCGGACACTTCTTGTTCGCAGGATAAATATTCTTCTACCCCCGGCAAACGAGTACTGGAAGAACAACTCCTCGAACGATACAATTCCCGAATCTCATTTATGCAGGAGGTATGAATATCATACCCCGTGACTTAGGAAACTTCTTCATACCAGCTGCAGAAATCGGCAACAGTAGAGCAGCCAGGCGGCGAATTGGGTAAAGTGAATTGCGCATGGGTTCCCCCGGCGAAAAAGAAGTACCATGCACGAGCTCCTTCATATAAATTCCCAACTTGAGCCAAGGCCGGGTTGGGATTGCCAACATAAAGCTGGTCATATCCAAATTGCCTAGCGAATCGAGAAGGCACATAAGGCTCAATAAAGCACTTCTCCCGCAAGCGGAAGACCAGGTAGCCCAACCTGATCATAAGAAGCCAGTTGAATGTGCCTTCTTCCAAAGAAGACGAGCCCTCAAAAAGCAAGTCCAGGAAGCGGGCATCCTTCACGTCAGCTCCGTCAAAATTAGGAGCACAACAGAGCATCCGGTAATTATCTTTCCGAGATAAGAGTTGTCGAGCCCTGACTATGTAAGAATGAGTCCACGTGGCCGACTCTAATCTCTGTATGAAGGGGATGTAAGCATCAGCACTCTCCGATACTCCCGTCATCAAGGAGGGGCAATGCAGCACGAACTAGGCCACCAAGTACGTATACGGCACTGGTATGCGTGGCTGGGGGTTCTTCCCGGCTTTCTTCCTGGCAACCTTAACCGTCGAGGCACCGAGCAGATCGGAGGTCAACATCCTTAGGCCGTTTTGAATGCAGCCGACCATGGCAGTGAGGAGGCTCACGGGTCTCCCATGTGCTAGCAAAACAGCTGGATATACAACCTCAGCCAAGATCGCTTCCATTGGTCTTGACGGCACTACACACCGTTTCAACCAAACCATAAAGAAGCCTGCAAATAGAGCCATATCAGAAATAGGAATTGCAGCCTGGTGGTGGAAATTTTCAAACTCAACACCAGCCTCAAAATCCTCTTCTACATGCTCTGTTTTGTAGATGGCGTTAGAAGCCTTAATCCGAGCTTTGGCCTCTTTGGGAGAGATGGCTGCAACACGAGACACGGCTACATCTTTCCGGTTTAAATTCTGAAAGAGGTATTCCGCTCATACGGTATGCATAATGCCCCCTCCACGCATCCCAAAGACTTGAGCACAGATGTGGAAGTGGCACATCAACTCCCAGAAAGTAGCATAAATTTCTGGGTGCGCCAACCTCAGTCGGGAAAGCTCTTCGGTAGTGGGAATGAACTCCTCATAGGGTGTTTTTCCAAGTGGCAATCCCGACACTGCTTGCATCTCATGGAGAGCAAAACCTAACTCTCCTGTAGGTGTGAAAAATGTGCAACTGTCCGGGTTATATTTCTCCAACATAGCGAAGAAATTATGGAAGCTCTGCACGACTCCCCGTCGAGTAGCTAACACGGGAATTGTGAGACCCGATTGAGTGAGTGACTCCTTAAGCTCCTCAAGAACAAAGTCAATCATACGGGTCCACCAACCTCCTTCTCCGGAACAAACCCATCCAGGGGATCTGAACGCTTGGGTAGAAAATTCACCCTGAGCCATAAGGAATTGGCGAATAAAGATGTTCGCTGGGCGTGGCATCTCCTGAACCAGCTCCTTCTTCTCAAACAAACCAGGTCTCAATCCCTTGAGCTGCCCTCCGATTTGTGTACGAGCCCGTCGACCAGATCCGAACGACACATTTTCCTTCTCTTTGACTATGTCAAAAGTCAGACCCCGACGGTGGCTTGCATTCAAAAAGTGGGAGAGGGGATACATCCTCTTCATGTTTGGAAGGAAGAAGTAGCGATTGTCAACTTTCCGCAACAGCTTCGAATCTTCTACGTGTACGAGGTGATCATCGATGGATATGCGATCTCCGAATAGGAACGCCGGTTTGGGAAACTGGGTATGACCAGCAGGGGTCTCCATGTCCAAATCAGTAATCAAAACTCTAAGAGTTGAACATCGAGGAGATCTAATCATGTCCGTTCTCTCGGAGTCAGCGAAAGTGCAAAGCGGAACTGTGTTTTGAAGACTGAAAGTTTCATTTGCATCAAGACCGCCAATATACCCAAAATGATGTTCTTGCGAAAGTGGCACATTTGGGAGAAGCACTACACAATCAAAAGCAGATGTTAATGAGCTATCGACATAAAGAGGAAACCCAAAGCAAAGGGTTAAAGTCTCATGTCAAATCTCCAACGCGAGGGTCGAGCCCCGCGTCAGAAATCTCCAACGCGAGGGTCAAGCCCCGCGTCAGAATTCTCAAATGCAAGGGTCGAATCTCGTGTTAAAAAATTGGAACGCGAGGGTCGGACCCAAAGGGGATCCCAGTCCCGCGTTTTCATCCAGTTAGAACGAGTCATCTTCCTCGTTATCAAGAACCCACTTAGGGTTTTCAGAAAACTTGCCAAAGCAAGTTCTTTTAGTCGGCACTTACCACGACAGGGAAGTTCCTGTGACGACGGGGATGACGACGACGTCCTAGCACGATCAGGAACACCGCCGGCGCCCTCAACCGACGGTGTTTCGGAAGTCGCTCCGGTGACTTTCTTGGAGCTTGAACCCATCCTCCGTGGCGCCATCAGCACAGTGGATCAGAGGAGGTGTTTTCGAACGAAGTAGACGAAGTTCGTCGGAGATCTCGCCGAAGTCAAACGAGATTTCTCGTTCTTGGAAATAGCCAAAATTTTGAGAGTCAAGTGACTCTTGACATGACCACTCAGGTCTATTTATACCAGCCGTCAAGCTGTTGAGATGGTACGGGATTCTAGGGAAGAATCCCAATCATTTTCAAAACGCGGAGCCCACTATCGCGTTCGAATTTCAATGGGGCAAGGCCCAAGCCCGCGTCACTAAGGCCTGAACCTCGCGTTCCAAATCTTAAACGCAAAGGTCACCTTAGCGTTATAACTCTTCGATACTTAGCCTCTAAGTTCACGGGTTCTTTTTAACAGAGTGCGTTCAAAACTCTGTATCTCCTCAACCCATCAGGTTAATATTACACCTCAGATGGTCATCGTCCTAACAGAGATTGAATTTAGTTATTATCACCACCAATATAACTATAATTCCTCTGTTAAAGTCCACTTATCGATTCTCATTAACAGAACGATAAGTCCTCAAAATCACTTAGATTATTGTCAATTTATTAGCTCTTTCCAACAGGGCAATAAATAACCAGTTTATCAGCTCTTCTCAGTGGGGTAATAAAAGTACTCAAGATCTTGTTCAAATCCTTAGTATCACAATTCATCACTCCGATGGTAAAAATAATACTTAGTGATTTTCCCCAGCAAGATATAAAAGGATTTTATCCCCACAGATGTCACGTTAAAACCACACCTCTGACAAAATCAACTTATCGACTCTCCCCCAATAGAACGATAAGTCCTCAAAATTGCCCCGATCGCAATTTCTTTCCTGTCACGTTAAAACCATACCTCTGACAAAATCAACTTATCGACTCTCCCCAATAGAGCGATAAGCCCTCAAAATTGCCCCGATCGCAATTTCTTTCCTGTCACGTTAAAATCACACCTCTGACAAATATCAACTTATCGTCTCTCTTCAATAGAGCGATAAGCCCTCAAAATTGCCCCGATCGC
>BQKN01045356.1:0-29812 GCA_022839385.1 Asparagus kiusianus
TTTGATAGTCCGGATCTTTATTTGGCAGTAAATCCGCCTTGGTGTTTGAGTTCGAATCCGTTTTACGGTTGAATGACTCGTTGACTTCCCGAACCGTTGGATTGGTTCCGCACGCGAATTCCGTTGCTCGTGTGCAATTCGTTAACCTCGTCGCCTCGTCACTCGATGGTTCGTTATTTTGTTGAATCACCGTGTCGAGCTGTGCTAAGGGACCTATAGGCAATTTTATACGCCTACAGATACCCCCTCTAAAGTATTTCAGCCTCGTTCTTTTATAGAATGGTCTGGAATGCTTTGGATATGATTGCCCTCACCCTCAGTCGGTGTAATGGGACCTGGAAATGACCTTTGTTCTGTATTCCTTCAATCCTTCAGGCTATTCGGTGCTTTGTCGAACGTCTGTAAGGGTTCCGGTGCTGCATTTATTGTCTGACCGTTGTCGGAATTTGAACTTGAAGTCGATTCCTGATTTTTTAAACTTTAGCTCGTGCTTGTTGGTTCAACATATAACTGACCCTCGATTGGTGGCGTTGAGTCTTTATTTGCGACACGTTGTCCGGCGTAGTGTTATTGAGTTATCCTTAAGAATATTTTTAGAAAAATATCCTCCAGGAACTTCTCAACAAAAATAGGGAATAGTTTATACTCGTATACCTTATTGGAGTTTTTCTCATATCTGAATGATCTGAACCGGTATAATTATCTGAACCGGTCTGATAATGACCCAAAAAGGCAGTAATTTGGCTTGAAAATTCTTCTGATCCTTCCGAATGCGCGGGAGAGACCAAAATAAACAAGGGATTGAACCCTCGGTTGATTTGAAGTTGTTTCGACGCTCGATTCAGCTTCAATTTGAATTCTGGCTTAATTCTGGTTCAAACTGGTTCAACCTGGTTCAAGACTGGTTCAAACTGGTTCAGGACTGGTTCAAGACTGGTTCAGACTGGTTCAAGACTGGTTCAGACTGGTCTGGTCTGGTTCAGACTGGTCTGGTCTGGTTCAGCCTTATTTGGACTGATTTGGCTTGATCTGGTCTGGTTCAGTCAATTCTGGTCCGGTTCAGGGCTGGTTTGGGTCTGGTTCAAGGTTGGTTCACCTTTATAAAACCCTCCCTTTCTCTCTCTTAGGGCCGGCCCCCCTCACTCCTTCTTTTTTGATTTTCTCTTCCCTCAAGCATCCGTTCTCCCTCAAAACTTCACAGTTGCATTAGATCTAGTCTTCCTTTGGATCTTTGACTGAGAAGTCTCTTAAAACTTTCATATTTAGAATTTCTCTCAGGCCCCTCGAGCGCGTGGTTCAAGTTTCCTTAAAGATCTCATCTTTATTGGATCTCGAGCTTTTCTTCAGGTAAATCCTCCATGATCTTGGTCTATTTCATATTCGATCTAATGTATGGAGTCGTGGGATTGTATGTAAGGGTTGAGGGTGTGATTTGACGCCTCGAGCTTCTCTTTCAGAGGGGTAGAATTGATAAAAAGGAGAACTTTTTTCTAGATCTGATCCCTCAATTTATTTTGCAGATCATTATATCGCGTATCTCGAGGGGTCGCTCCCCTGCTGCGACGGCTGATGGCGCGCCTCCTTCTTACGCTGGTGAGCTATTTTTTGGAATATTTGGAAATTTACAAATTAGCCCCTTTTTTTTAAATTTGCAAATTGGTCCTTTTACCCCACGTTGTTCTCCTTGGTGAGGCAATCGGGAAGAGCCTTGATTCTCCTTAGTGAGGATCGACGCTTTAAAGATAGGTTTTGCTTGGTCAAAACCATATCTCAAAATAAAGGGGGCGATTTGAAGCTACATTGTGCTTTATAAGGCAGGGATATATTATCAATATGCCCTATCTTGTGATTGCACAATGTGGCCAAATCGTCTCACCCTTTATAAGGCAATTACTCTATTTTACCCATTTGTAAAATGAGTTCAATTTCCTTTTATAATTGAGACTAACAGGTGTTTAACTGTTCATTTCCAGTGGGATATCCTTCTGGATCATTCTTGTCTCATGCAGTATATGGGCGTCGTGGCGAGTACTATTCGACTTCTGACGATCTTTCCCCCATTCCAGTTACTCCTCAGTTCGTTTTGGGCACGTCGACTGAGGTTGCCCAGGTGGTGAAGGAAGGTGGGCACCGAGCTCTTCGACAGCTGATTACTGATGCACCTTTCGTGAAGGACGCCAGTTCTATTCAGCCTCTTCGGAAGAGCGATTTCTTATTTGGCGACTCTGTCGAAGACCCGGATGCCGTGTTTATTGAGGCCGAGCAGTGGCTTCATAAAACTGGCAGTGGCTTCATATATTTGCCGAAGATTCCTCGGCATCGTTCATTGACTGAGTTCAGGCGTCAGGCTGTGACACGGGAGATGTCGTGGCGCTTGACGGAGGAGCATGAGAGCGTCCACTGCGGCTACATCACTCATCAGGCATTTCCTGGCTCGAGCAGGAGTCATGTCACCGGATTGCGTCCTGGGGTATTGGGGCTGGATGCACCACCACGTAACGAGTTCCTTGCCACCGCTTCTACCTTGAGGAATCGCCTCACTGTTCTAGGACGAGAGATGCCTGCTACGCGTCACAGGATTTATGGTTAGGTCCATTCTTTGGACAAGCTTTGGTGGACTCGCATGACGACGTACGTCTTGAGCCGATGGGGTGAGGAGTTGCACGCCTGTGGTTTATATGCAGCCGTTCGTGCCACCATGTATGGCTTGCCTGTCAGCGCGAGGCATTTCTGTGCTTTGTTCGAGCTTTATAATCCAGATTCGAACACTTTTCTGACCCGGCAAGGGGAGTTGGGCTTGGCTCTTCACGAGATGCACAGGATTTCTGGCTTACCCATGGGACAGATGTTATATCAGGAATACTTTCCCTCCAACCATGAATTGAGTCAGCTGAAGGATCGTATGCCCGATCGCTATGAGACTCTATGGGACCTCACTTGTCACTATCATATAGCTTTGGCACAGTCTGAGCCTTTAGCAAAGAGGACTAAGGTATTCGTGAGTCTGAAGCAGTTTGCCAATTATTTATTCAAGAATCTGGAGGGTAATTCTGGCGAGGCTATTTATGAGTTGGCCCCACTTACTCCCTCAGGGGTGAACAGTCTACTGAAGAAGATTGACGCTCATTCTTATACCACTAGTAGTCCTGAGGGTGGCTTTCCTGCAGGGACCAAGTTCAAATCATTCTTATGGCATGCGACCGCACCGATTCGACCGATGACTCTTCTTGCCGGTTATCTTGCTATTTGGTTGAAGAAGTGCGTGGTTCCATATCAGTCTGGCGACGCCTTGCCCTTGGAAGTGCTCTATCCAGCAGTTCAGCTCGCCTACAAGAAAGAACTTTTACTTCTTCCGGTGATGGTGGCCAACATTCATCGAGGACTTCGACAGCTTTCTGGTGCCTTTACACGGAAGGAAAGTGATTTGCCGGGTCAGATTCCCACCATTAAGACGGAGCTCCCGTACACTTATTTGATGGCCTGGTTCGTCCTTCACCGTTCGGATGTCGGTACCGAACGCCACCGACCACTCCGTTCCCCTACTACAGTTGCTTGAGAATGGCAAGTGGGAGGGGCACGGATTTCCTGACATCAGAAAACAGCTGCAGGTCCTTAAGTGTTGGACATTTTCCACTTGCTTCCCGTAGTTCTCCGGCCGATACGGCGATTGTTTGATAGATGAGGAGAGGCCGAGGGAGTATCGAACTCACCTAGACATCGGCTGCTTTAACTGGCTGGTGAACATTAGGCCAGGTTATCTGACTTTTCGGGTGAGGGATTAGTGTTTCATAGAGTCATATCTACCCTGTTGATTCGCTCGTCAGTTTGGCTATGATCAGCTTTACGTCGGGAATCCTCGTCAGCAGCTTCGGGCCCACGGCGGTTTGGTGGATGGTCTCCGTGCTTGGTTGTGGACCGTGACTGGCTGTACTGGTGCTAAGTTCAGTCTCCCGAAGGCTGATGGGCAGTTGAACCTCACTTTCTTAAGCTGCAAGTGGTTGTTAGCAGCTAATAAGACTATCCCCGTGAAGCCGATCGCAGAGCTAGAGGTCGAGGAAGCTTCTTAGGTTGATTCCCGTAGGATTTGGGAAAACGCTCGGTCACAGAGGACAGGGAACAAGACTCGTTGGATTGATGAAGAGGGAAAGAGGACCTTCCATTCTGCAGACGAGGCTTCAGGCGGAGATCCTGAAGATTACGATGACTTTTCCGAGCGAGGTTAATCATTCATCTTTTTCTTCTGCTTTCCAGAATTATTAAAGCTGACAATGGTTTGATGTTTCAGGGACCACTGGTGACCAGGAAGAAGAGCTCCGTCATCCTCCCCAGGCGAGACCTTCGATTATTGTCCCTGCTGCTAGGCGGAAGAGATTGGCTCGCAAGCCACGCGCAGCTTCACAAGCATCTGATATGGATTTGGCTGGTGATGATCCTGCTAGTGACGGAGGTAACATCTATCCTATAAACCATCCTCTTGATTATTCAGAACATTGACTCACGCTTTTCCATCTCTATATAGGAGAGCGTGGAGAGAGCGAGATGAATCCCGATCCTGTTCCTGTATCTCCTGGCGAGCCTGACTCACCGCGCCAGGTGGAGAGGCCTGCAGTAGCTGCCAACGTTAGGGAGGACATCAATGTAGGACCCGACCCAGCGAATCCAGGTACATCTACCATTGACAATATATCTTTTAGATGACATGCAAAGGAGTCGAATGATTCGGAATTTGCGCATCCTCTAATTGTCTCTGTACTTCTCGCTTCTTCAGATAACTTGCAGGAGGCGAACGAGGATTTTGGAGATAAAGAGGCTAATGCATCCGTAAAAGGTAACTCATTTCAATTGGTTGTAGTCTCTTCATTCTTCTTTGGTATTTATATTTTCTTGTGTCAGACTTCTCGATTGATGATTTTGACGAAGAAGGCTTGCTTGTGGACACTCCTATGATTCACTTCATGTGTGGCTGTCCTCAGATTGATGACCAGTTGCCTGGAGATATGTTTCCTGAGTCCACATTCCCTGAGAACCTTGAGGGTGGTTCTTTTGAAGGTACGTGCCTCCTCCCAAGTTAATTATAGGACTAGCCAATTCTTGACTAATGCAGCTATAATGTGATGTCTCTGAGAATTCTATTTTGAATTTGACAGGAGCTTTTGTTGAGACCGATCCTGTTGAGCCGACTGCGAGACCAACTACACCAGTTGATACCTCTGCAGCGGTTACACCCCCAGTACCTCCAGTGACTCAAGAGGGTATGAATTAGACAACTGAGAATATTATTTATTTCCTCCTCAAAACATTTTTGACGGATTTCTCCTTCTTTGTGTAGGGTCTACTTCTCGGCTTCATATCCTAGTGAAGGAATTGCTATCAGACGACGATCCTGAGAAGATCGTTCTCTGCATAGAACTTCGCTCCTTCTTCTCCTTCGTGAATGCTATGATTGCAAGCTCTTCCATGGTGGACTCTTCCTTCGCCAATTCAAGCCTTTTCTTAATTCCAAAGTCAATTTGATAAGGGAAGCAGGATATCCAGATTTGGCACAGGCTATAGTTGATGACCTTGATTGCCTAGAGCATGAGCTTCAGATGTTTCGTGAGCTCCGAGATGCAGGTGCCTCCTCATTTATTGCTGTCGAGCTGGACACCCGCTTACAGTCATCACGCGAGACTCGGATTCTTGCTGAGCTCGAGATTCAGATGTAGCGGGGCCGAGTAGATCGAGTTAAGACCAGCCTTGCTACTAGATCATCTTCGCTTGCCGAGCTCGATCTTTCTATTACCTCCTGTGCGACCGAGATAGACCAGCTCAGAAGAGCTCTCCATGAAAAAGAGGAGTCTTTGGATATTCTTCAGATGACGAAAGCACAGGATCAGCAAACCCACACTGCTTTATCTGATGAGTTGAGATCCTTGGAGCAGAAGCTAGCCGAGACAGAGGATATTGCTGCGAGGACTTCAGCCACTACCGAGGAGTCCATCAGAACTGAACTTAGGCAAGCTTATGATGAGAAGCTGTCTAAGATCAGTCAGCAGATTTTTGGTCATAGTTTTGATGTATGATTTTGTTTGCTGAGTACTTTGACCTTTGATTCCTTTAGTGAAACTGGTTCTCATCTTTATTTTTATTATGATTCGTCATTCCGTTTGAAATGATTGACCATAATACTCATAGGATTTTTGGCAAACCCTCAGCCCTCAACGGGTTTGATGAGCCTTTACCGACTACCGTTTGAGTCGGGCTAGCATGCGGATTGTTTAAATCCGTTCGCATGTAACGTTACGCTCAGAGATTAAATTCTCTGAGACTTTGTGCTATGATGTCGAATACATAGACTTCGCCATTGTTACGGGAATAGGCTACCCGGCGACACGTGTTAGGTGTTGTCTTTAGGATTTTTGGCTAACCCCCAGTCTTCAACGGATTTGATTAGCCTTTACCGACTACCGTTTGAGTCGGGCTAGCATGCGGATTGTCTAAATCCGTTCCGCACATGACGTTAAGCTAAAAGAGTTAAATCTTTTAGTGCTACGACATTGAATACGTAGACTTCGTCTTTCTCCTGTGAAAAGACTAAACAGCAACGTGTATAAGACGTTGACTTAGGATTTTTGGCAAATCCTCAGCCTTTAACGGATTTGATGTGCTCTTACCGACTACCGTTTGAGTCGGGCTTACATGCAGATTGTCTTAATCCGTTCTGCATGTGACGTTGTGCTAAAGGAATGAACTCCCTTAGACTTTTAGCTACAACTTGGAATATGTAGACTTTGTCATTGTCATGGGAATAGGCTACCCAGCAACGTGTATTAGACGTTGGCTTATCCCTACTTAGGCTTCGGGACAAAGGTCCCCAGAGTCAGGCTCTGGTATCTTTTTCTACGGATAAAGACCAAACCGGCGACGCGTGTTAGGCGTCGGCATATCCTTTCTTAGGATTCAGGATGAAATTCCCCATACGTGTAAGGCATGGATTCTGGTGTTATTAATAACAACCTGCCACAATGTTGAATATGTGGGCGGGTGTTCTTTTTAACGGTTAGGAACTAACCGGCAGCGCATGTTAAGCGCAGACTTATCCTTACCTAGGTTTCAGGATAAAATATCCCAGAATCGAACTCTGGTGTCTTCTTCTTCGGAGAAAGACTAAACCGGCAGCGCGTGTTAGGCGCAGACTTGTCCCTGCTTAGGTTTCGGGACAAAATACCTAGGATGCATCCTAAATTGATAAATTTTGAAAAAAGGATCGATATGGGAAGGAAGAATTTTATATTCTATTCCCCAAACAAGGAAGGAAGAATTTTATATTCTGTTCCTTGATTCTGGAAAGGAAGAATTTTATATTCTATTTCCAATGCAAGAAAGAAACTAGAAGTGGGATCTCCACTCCGAGAATCCGAGAGATCTAGATAAACCTACCTTTTATAGGATTGGTTATCTGATCAAAAAATGAGTTCTTCGTTTATCAAAGTGAAATTTCAACTTCAGTTATAACCATGAGAAGGTTTAACCAAAGAGAAAAGAAAGGGAGTTCTTTCGTTTATCGAAAGGGGACTCCGAACTGAAAGTGGACCTCTTGTTCATGGAAAGAGTCAAGAGGCCCAGAAGAATATTTTTTTGTGGACTCACTGTCAATTGGACTTGATCAGTGAGGGATTTTGGTGGTGAAAATGAATTTGGGTTATCCTCTAGAATATTAAGTGTAATATTCTTCAAGGAACTTCCCGATAAATGAGTTATTCTGAATGTACTAGGGATAGTACTTTTTCAGGAACTTCCTATTTATTAGCATTAATTGCCTGACGCCCTCTAAAGAAATTAGGCGGTAAGCACCGTTTGAATAGACTGTGTCTATTACAAATGGTCCATCCCACTTGGGTTCGAATTTACCTTTCTTTTTGGAGTTGAGGATTATTGGTCGGCGAGCAGCGAGGACCAGATCTCCTTCCTTGAAGCTTCTTTGGCGGACTCTTTTGTCAAAAGCCCTAGATATCCTGGCTTGGTAGAACTCAATGTGTTGTTAAGCTTCCAAGCGCCTTTCATCCAACCTCTCGAGTTCTTCGAGACGTTTTTGATGCTGCTCTTCGGTCGTCATCTCCGTTGCGAGAGCGATCCGAAGGGACGGGATTTGAATCTCCGACGGTAGCACTGCTTCGCATCCGTATACTAACGAATACGGGGTGGCTCCCGTAGGTGTACGTATGGTGGTGCGATAAGCCCAAAGCGCTTCGCCGAGTTTATCGTCCCAATCTCGCTTATTGGTTTTCACGAGTTTTGATAGGATCTTGATGATCGTCTTGTTGAAAGCCTCAGCTAAACCATTAGCAGCGGGATAATAAGCCGTTGACGAAACATCTTGAATCTTGAATTTGTCACAGAATCTGATGAAAGCGTTGCTTATGAATTACGGACCGTTGTCATGAATGATCCGTCTCGGCACGCCGTGTCGGTATATGACATGATGCTTGATGAAGTTGATGACGTTGTTCGTCTTCACTTCTTTAAGCGGAATTGCTTCAGCCCACTTTGAAAAGTAGTCCGTGATGGCGAGAATAAACCGATCGCCTTTGACTGAAGGGGGAAAGATAGGACCGACAATGTCCATACCCCATGTCTCTAATGACCAGGATGT
Source organism: Asparagus kiusianus (assembly GCA_022839385.1). NCBI lineage: Eukaryota > Viridiplantae > Streptophyta > Magnoliopsida > Asparagales > Asparagaceae > Asparagus > Asparagus kiusianus. Next base: position 8,633 of record BQKN01045356.1, read on the forward strand.
GATCGACGTGTGTAACCGCTCCGGTGGCTGGTGCATATAATTCGCATGCACTTGACAGGCATGACATTCTCGTGCGTATTCGATTGCGTCACGTACCATCGTTGGCCAAAAATATCCCATTCTTCTGATTCGATCATACAGCTTGGGACCAGGCTGATGCGCGCCGCACTCTCCTTCATGTGCTTCCTTGAGAACTTCTTTTGCTTCTTCGTTCGAAAGACATCGGAGGAGTAAATCATCATACCCTCGACGGTATAATGTACGGGTCTCGGTATTGTAAAAGAACCGTGGTGCTCTTCGGCGAATAGATTCTCTTTCTTTTACATCCTCCGGTAAAATACCATACTAGACGTAATCAATAATGGGAAAGCGCCAATCTCGGGACTCAGACCCGATTTGGGTGGAGTTCACCTCTTTGGCGTTTACGTTTCTATCATCCTCCTCTTCGATATCCATATCGTATATGGGTATGCAGAGTTAGTGTGATCTTACTGTGACTAGCAGTTCAGCTTCGGTCGGTTGCGCGAGTGATACTGCTAGTGCTGCCAGTGCATCTGCATAAGCATTCTGGAGATGCGGGATGTATTCGATATAAAATTCTTCAAAAGAATCTGCCATTCTGATGGCCTCTTGGTGGTACGGAATCAGATCTGGGTTCCTGACTTCATACTCTCCACGGACTTGGTTGACGATTAGCTGAGAATCCCCGAAAGCTTCGAGATATTCGACCCCCAGCTCCTTGGCGAAACTAAGTCTAATGAGGAGCGCGTTGTACTCTGCTACGTTATTGGAACATGGATTCGTCAGTGAATAAGCTCGAGGCATCACGTGCTTCCCTGGGGAAACTAATACAACTCCAACTCCGGAGGAGACTCTAGAACATCCAGGGGTTATTGCCTTATTAACTGCTCTCGAAGCACCATCAAAGTATAATTGCCATACTTGTTGGTGTGATGTGGTGTTAACCTCATGGGTTTCATCTGGCAAGTCATCATATACTTCAACCGTATCTGCTGTTGGACTTGCCGCCAAAAGATCATAAATCGCTTGTCCTTTGACCGACTTCTGCTGTTTGAAGTGCAAATCATACTGGGACAAGAGAAGGGCCCACTTTGCTAATCGCCAATTCATCGAACCCGGTTGAGTCATGAATACCCGTACTGGATTAACATTAGCAATGACGTAAATCGTCTGGCCAACCAAGTAATGTCGCATCTTCTATACTGCGAATACCAACGCGAGACATTCTTTCTCAATCATCGGGTATCGAGACTCGGTGCCTATCAAGGTCCGACTTAGGTAATAGACTGCCTGTTCATGACCGTTATCATCGTCCTGTGCTAATAAAGCACTTATCGAATGGTTCATCGCCTTGATGTAAATCAAGAACGGTTTACCTGATTTTGGTGCAATAAGAACAGGGGGATTCATCAGATATGTCTTGATATCGTCGAGTGCTTTTTGGCAGGCGTCATCCCAAACAAATGACACGCCCTTCTTGTTTAGCTTAGAAAATTGTTGGCACTTCCCAGAAAGATTTGAGATGAACCTCCGGATGTAAGCTAAACGCCCTTGCAATCCTCTGAGTTCTCTTAGATTTCTCGGGGGTTGCAATTCATTTATCGCCTTCACCTTATCAGGGTCGATGTGTATACCTTTAGTGGTGACGATGAATCCCAGGAATTTTCCGCTGGATATTCCGAGGAAGGATTTGGTAGGGTTCATCTTCAATTGATGACTCCGCATGAGATCAAACATCGTTTTCAAGTCTTTGATGTGATCTTCTTTGTTGCGGCTTTTTACCACCAAATCATCAACGTAGCATTCAACCGTTTTCCTGAGGTGCTTCTGGAAAATCTTAGTCATCGCTCGTTGGTATGTGGCACCTGCATTCTTTAGACCAAAAGGCATCACCGTGTAGCAGAAGACACCGAGGGGTGTTCTGAATGCTGTATGTTTCTCGTCATCCGGGTGCATCTTGATCTGATTATACCCCGAAAAACCATCCATAAAGGACATTCTCTCGAATCCGCACGTATTATCGATGATGACGTCCGTGATTGGGAGAGGAAAGTCATCTTTCGGACATGCTGCATTTAGGTCCCTGAAGTCAATGCATATCCTGATTTTGCCATTCTTCTTCATGATTGGGACAATGTTGGCCAGCCAGTCTGGATGTTGCTCCTCTCGGATAAACCCTGAGTCGATTAACTTCTTAACCTCTGCCTCGATGGCTTCCATAATCTATGGACGAAACCGTCTCTGTTGTTGTTTGACTGGTTTGGCATTCGACTTGATATCGAGGCGATGCATCGCCACATTAGGGTCGAGCCCTGGCATGTCTTCATAATTCCAAGCAAAGACATCGATGTATTCCTTGATGAGGGCAATTAATTCCTCCTTCTCATCTGGAGGAAGACTATCACTGATGAATATGGGCTTTGGGTTGGCTTCATCGCCCATATTAATTTGGGCTATCTTGTCCTCTGTGGGGGGTTCCCTCTGTTCAAACCTATCTCCATACTGTAGGTTTAGATGATGGACCCATGGGTCTTCCCACGTTGGCACTTGATCGTCATCCTCCAACGTAGATGGATCAGCTGTAGTCATGTTCGACATTAAAGTCTTGAACATTTCTCCCAAACTTATGTCGGAATCCCATCCTGAGGAATCTGCCGAGTACCCATCCTTGGCTTTAGCAATTTGATCGATAATTTGCCAACCACATTCATCATCGGACGAGGAAACGTAGCCTAAGCCTCTCTTGTGACGGTAATAGTCATCTGGTTTCCCTTTTGGTACATACGCCGCTTTGACTGGGATACGAGAACCTCGATCGAAGTACAAACCTTCTCCGAGTGTGAATTCATATCCCTGTCTTTCCATGAGCTTGCGCGCTTCCGGACTATATTTAGATAAATGCAGACCAGATTTGTCATCATCTTCATCTTCTCTTAGGAAATGATCTGGCAACAGAAAATTCTCTCCTTTACCATAAATCACTTCTTTTTGTCCCCCTCTTTTGGCAGGAACAATCTGGGTTGTTCCGAAAGAATGCTGGAGGTGTTTCTTCGTTACATAAGATGATCGGAGCGGCATACATAAATCAGGATTATCGTCTAATCCTTTTATCGCATCATCAAGAGACAAGGAGTACTCTAAATCATGATTTATTTTAATATCGACAAGTTGCTAATTACAACCGCCATCTGACGATTGTTCATCGTCAAGATTGATTACAAAGGGTACAATGTCATTTAAAACAAAACCGCCATTGTAATCGAATCCGGCCTCGGAATCAGCTTCTTCTCCGTTGTCCGTGCCCTGGACCGATGGTTCCGTGTCGGATTCGTTACCATAAAGGAGAGAATCAGTGAAGTAATTCTCATATCCTTTGAATGGTTGCTTATCCGCGACCACCGTCCTGACCCTTCCATCAGTGTCGACATATTTCAGACACTGATGTAAGGTGGAGGGAACTATAACATTACTATGGATCCAAGGCCGACCCAGTAGTAAGTTATAGGATGTCTCAGCATCAATCACGTAGCACGTGACCTCCGTCTTCAGATCGCCCATTTGGAACTTTATTCGGATTTTTCCCAAAGGCCTTGACCCGCTGGTGTTGAATCCGTAAATTACCGTGCCTGTAGACGCCAACTTGCTGACTGGAATACCAAGGCTATGTATTAAGCGAAGTGGCATAATACTCACAGCGGAACCCGGATCCACTTGGATTCGGTTGACTTCGCTGGAGCCAATGTACCCGACGAAGTACAGGGGTCGATCATGGTTTGAATTCTTCGTCTACATGTCCTCTTTGGTGAAGGTGATGCAGGGAATGTTCTTAGCTGCCACATTACACTGTTGAGCTAACAGTTCTAGTTCTTTAGACGCCGGCTTAATCCGAGTGAGAAACACTTCTGAATCGGCTAAGGCTTCTTGCAAGGCTTCTCTAGTCTCCTTAGACAACCGCAGCAACTCATATAGTGTTATCCGCGCTGGGATATTGGCTAGCTGAGCCATGATGTCGAAGACACGCGGAGTTTTCAAACTCTCCGGTTTATCTATTCCAATCGGACGACTGAAACGAGATTGCTTCGGATTTTAAACCTCCTCGGGCCTCTTTTCTTTCTGTTTATCTATCGGCTGTCATCGAGCCTCCTCAACCGGTTTAGGAACCGTAATCACCCCCAGCTCTGTGAGAGTTTTGGCTGGTCCCCGTTTTGTCACCCCCTGCTCAGCTAATTGATCACCAGGAGATGGATATTTGAAGTGATACTCATTTCCACTCCGGGTCGCGAAGACTTCCTGTTCTTCATCGGAAAGCGGAAAGGTAGGAGCTTCATCGCCGTCTTCTTCGAAGATTGCGGAAGTCGCATGACAAGCCTTTCCTTTGCCCTTTCTCTTCGAAGACATGGTCCACTATTCATCTTCAATGAGATCTGGATGAACCCAGAGGATTTCGCCGTTTGGGGCTGTGTGTGGGACAAGTCCCTTTTGGCGCTGTCCATGTGGGTCATCATTCACCGTCTTCATCCCGACTTTGGTAACGCGTTTTGGCTCGAACTATGTTGTAGGCACCGATCCGAAACTGATTGACACCGCGTTTGCTCCCACATTCTTGGCCGGTTTCGGGGTTATGACCCCTACGTCGATTAACGCCTGGATCTTGTCCTTGAGATGGTAGCATGACCTCGTAGGATGATGGACCGCTCTGTGGTATGCGTAGTACTTCAGATCCGTCACTTTGCTGGCTCCCTCCTGATCTACGATCGCCGGCAGCTGGATTTTTTTGTTCTCCAACAAGTACTTGAAGATGTCGGGAACTTCATCATCCTTGAAGGAGTAGATTTTGGGAAACTTCGGCTCTGAAGATTTTTGCTTCTGAGACCGTTGCTGCCAATGCGGCTGCGACTGTTGCGGCGCTCGTTGCTGCTGCTGTTGCTGTTGCTGAGGTTGCAATTGAAACGTTTGGTTAGCATCAACGGCATTAGCATGAGCTTTACCTTTTCCTTTCGGGTTGAAGTTCTGCTTCGGAGGATTTGTTGCCGGTTGGCCTCTCTCCGCCTTCTTTCTTTTGAGGAATCGCTCAGCTTGCTCCCCTCGAACCTTCAGATCCTTCCATGTCTTGGATGGTGCTGTGCCCATTGCTTCCAACACATCCAGCGAAAGGTTATTGTGGCAGGTCTGGAGGATGAATTCCTCAGTGATCGGGTCCCGGCAATTCATCGCCTTGTTCCGGAACCTCTTGACGAAGGTGTCAACTAACTCCCCATCCTTCTGCTTCTCATCGAGCAACGATCCGATAGAGATCTCGGTGTCGTCGTCAAAGAAATTCGTGAGGAACTTAGTCTCCATATCGTCCCAGCTGTTAATGCTACCTGGCTTGAGGCGGCGATACCAATCGAAGGCGGCTCCACGAAGAGTGCCAACGAATGACCGCACCATCAGAGGCTCATTACCAGAGATTATCCCCAAGTGCGATTTGAAATAAATCAAATGCTGAGTGGGTGAACCCATCCCATTAAACGGCGTGAAGTTAATTAGACTGAACTTCGCCGGATATGGGATTGATTCCCACTCTCTTGGGTATGGGCAAGGAATGCCTGTCTTTTTCGTCTCTTGAGCGGAAATCAATGTATTGATTTTGCTCTCGAGGTTCTTAATTTTCAAGCTTTCACCCGAGTTTTCATCAGTGCGATTTGGAGGTGGAAGCGTGGTGTTGTGACTAGCATCCTCATTGCCACCCCCTGTATTAATGGGAGGATCATTAACATTGCGGGCTTCATCCGCATTCGCATCCTCCACTTCCTGAACAACTGGATTACGGCGGTTTGGTTCGCCTTACTGGTTCGTCAGTGCTTGCATCTATTGATCATGCATCTCTCTCATGTTCTGCATGGCCATTTGCATTTCAAACCTAAAGCTTTCCTGTTGTTTGGCCATGGTCTCTTCGAGCATCTTGGCCACTTGCTCCGCGCTTATCATGAGTGATTCGCAGGGTTGCCCTTCACTGGACACGGTATTGTCAGATGCAATTGCTGAGCCGGCATCTGATTCTTCATCTCCCGAAGGTACTCTTGTCCGAATCCTACCATACGTCGCACGAATGATGGCTCCGGATTGAAGACGAGTTACACATCGGGGTACCTCTGGAATCGCCTCGGGGTTGTCCTGAGCCGATGTTCCTTTGCTGGTCATATTGGCGGTGACCCTTGAATGTTCACCTCTTCGACCATCGTTCCTCTTCTTCGGAAACGCCGAGTCCTTGGCTTTGGCGTTTCAATGCTGAGTCTTTCAAACACAGAAACTCTCTCGGGGACTGCCTTGACACAGTTGCACTCAGACAGTACCGCCCGAATGAGCTTTGAACAAGGACACTGAGTTTCGAGCCTTCGAGGGCTTCTCTTTCTAGATTTCCTCGTGCTCCCGTCACAATAGTACAACTCGTCAGCTTGACGATCGGAGTAACCTATCGTGTGTTGACACGACTTCTCAGGTATAACGTCCTCGTCATCAGACGAGAATGTTTCCTTCTGAGGGCGACTTGCCTTCTTTGGGATTTCGAGAGTCACGCGTCTCGAAACGCGCCTTTGTGGGCGTGAATCTTCAACGGACTCCTGCACTTCGATGCACAAAGTTGTGCGCTTGGGTGCCACGATTTTCTCCAAGTGTTGAGGGTTGCGGCGACCCCCAGCATGTTGAATCGTTTGGGACTTCTTCATTGGCCCCAACCGTTCTTGGACTAGAGCTTTGCCTCGTTCTTTGGGAAGTGGACCGAGGCGCTCCAAAACTGACTTCCTCTTCTGGGATGGTCCTGTGGGATCTCCCGGAACAGTTGCGAAAATCACCGGCGATTTGGGTTGATTTGCCGGATATCGAACCTTCGGAGGCTGCAGTTGTTGCTCCTTGGTCTGAACCGCCGCTTCAGATTTCGGCTTCCAAACCTTGCGTGTTGATGGCGGCTTCTTGGCCACCTCCTTCTGTAGCTTCTGACGGGCTTCTTCAGCTCTGGCCCGTGCTTGCGCTGATAATGCGCGGCGTTTGCGGATACACTCCTCCAGCGTCAAACGGTTCCGTTTGACACGAACCCACTCCATCATCGATGGTTTGGAGGAACCACTCTTCATTTGTTGTTGAGGCTGTTTGCGTCGTTTGCTCTTCAGATCCACGTTGTAGCGGACCCCGTCAACAGACTCCATGGTCTTTGCGAATTGCTTCACGAGGCGTTGACGCTGCCTCTGGCGAGCTCTCTTAGAGAGAGTCACCACGCCTTCAATGGCGGATTTGACCTGCTTGGAGGCCGGTGGGACTTCACCCAATGCAACTTCGGTGTCGATCGGGGTGAGGTTGTCGTTGGTGGCTTCAACTTCTTCGCACCAACGAACTTTTCTCCTGGAGGAGAACTTCTGGGATTTCTTGGACTTACGGGGGGAGGTTGATCCAGACGAGGACACGTACTCCTCGTACTTCTGCTGGTCAAACTCATACTCGACCTCCTCCATGACCAGGATCGAGATCCGCGGCTGCGACGCTCCGATCTCGGCAGCGAGATCGGTGGCTCCTACTGTGGTCGCCAGATTGTTCGCGGGAAAAATGGTTTTCTTCATTGATGATCCCATTGTACTCTTAAATAACAATTTTTTGCATTACAAAGATCCGGTCTCTTTATAAGATCCGGTTACAATAAAAATCAAACAAAAAAATGAAAATTACAACTTTCCTTTTATGCCGAACAAATCACGAGCTCCTGTTATCCGGTCACTCGCTTGCGTGGGTTGTTTGCCTGCGCCGATGGTTGATCCGTTGACCACAGCACGATCTAGATCCGAACAGATCTACGTAATATCACGGGTATTATCTCACCAAGGAAATAATAGCCGGAGGGATTATTTCACCAAGGAAACAATCGCTCAAATCTCGGGATCAAAGACCAAGCTTTGATCCGGAGTATAGCAACGTAGATCTGAAGATTTGGTTCCCTCGAACTCCTGCCTTTTGTGATGCGGGTGCTCGTCAAGAACCAGATCCAAACGTCCAAGTCTTCAAGCCTTCAAAAACTCAAGCACGAGGTCTCAATCCGACAGAGTTTCGGCTCTCCAAAAGTTCTTCCAAAAGTCCTCTCAAATGATGAATCACCCCGCCTATTTATAGGCAACCAGATCTGTGCATTTGGCACAGATCTGGGTGGCCACCTCAGGGTGGATCGGCAGTGGCCGAGCCACCCTGAGGTCAAGGCCGAGCCACCCTGGGGTGGCTCGGCCACCGAGCCACCTCAGGGTGGCTCGGCTTTGGCCGAGCCACCTTGAGGTGGCTCGGTTTTTGCCGAACCCCCTTGGGGTGTTTTTCGTCATTTCCCGTCTTCCGGTTCTGTATCGGATTTATCCGGATCTTGATTTGATAGTCCGGATCTTTATTTGGCAGTAAATCCGCCTTGGTGTTTAAGTTCGAATCCGTTTTACGGTTGAACGACTCGTTGACTTCCCGAACCGTTGGATTGGTTCCGCACGCGAATTCCGTTGCTCGTGTGCAATTCGTTAACCTCGTCGCCTCGTCACTCGATGGTTCGTTGTTTTGTTGAATCACCGTGTTGAGCTGTGCTAAGGGACCTATAGGCAATTTTATACGCCTACAAAGACACCAGAATCCAAATCTAGGGAATTTTATCTTGAAGCCTAAGTAGGGATAAGTCAGTGCCTAACACGCATTGCCGGTTAGTCCTTGACCATAAGAAGGACAAAAGCTCACATATTAGACATTGTGGCAGGCTGTTATTAATAACACCAAAATCCACGCCTTACACGCGTGGGGAAATTTATCTCGATTCCTAAATAGAGATAAACCTATGCCTGTAGGCTGTCTAAAAATAACAATAGATAGCTGATCCGCACGAGATTACAGGGCAATGGTTCCTTCAAATCGAGAAGCAGAATTCATCCTTGCAATCGAAACAGAAGAGATTTCTAAATCATTGCAGCGTTATAATCACTACAAACACGACCTCATGTTTGAGATAATTGATCTTGATGGTTGCGACAACAACATGACCAATATTATATTAGCAACTATTAGAGATGCTGATGAGCAGTGTAATGATTTTAGAAATAAAAGGTTGGACTTAGTTGGTGAGTTGCTTGGTAGAGAGCTGTGGGCAAATATTCACTAATTCCCATCAAGTTCTAACAATGAAAGCTGTAATCAGATAGCTTTCACGCCAACAAACGAAAGTTGCAAATGGAGGACTTTTCACACAGATCGAGAAGGGTTACAATTCAACGACACTTCCGATAGCTGATGAAAACTCTATTCAGTGGTCTTCACAATCAACAGTGAGAGTTACAATTTGACGATTTTTACACCCCACAACAATTCAAGCGAGGATTACTGAACGACGGCCCTTGCAATGCTCTATAGAAGAGGTTACAGACCAACTAACCCCTTCTAAAACGCGGGAGTCATCCTCGCGTTACAACTTTGGAAATGCACCCGACCCTCACGTTTCCAAGCCGCAGCAAGCAAAACGCGAGCGACCCCCGCGTTCATTGATGTTCGGTTGGCACCCAACCTCGCGTCTTAATTCTAAGACGTGAGGTTAGGTTCCTGAACGCCAAGGTGCGTTTGACTCATTCAAATATGAGTCGAACAGTTTTAGAACCGTTTTCCCCCACGATCTGAGGAAATAACGTCCACTTAGGAGCAGATCTAGAGGGCAGGTACAACCTCTTATCCCCCTATAAAAACTCAACAAACCCAACGAAGGGAGGGGTTGGATTTTCAAGGATTAGATTCTGAAGATCAAAACCAGAAGAGGTTGAAGATTTTCCGTAGAGGAATTAGCAGCAGAGGCGAACTCTTTAAAGGAGAGGATTTAGCTCAGATCTAGAAGATCAAATCTGGAAGAATCCTGCAATAATTGAAATTCAGCTTGGTCATTAACCGAATCTTCGGTTCTAATAACTCTATCCACAGAGTTCTAACTTGTTCAGAGTTCTTAAACTCATCAAAGAGTTACTTATAAAACTTTCCACAGAAGTTCAATCGTTCCCACGAGATAAGAGACGATCGGATCGTCAACGGAGAGCAAATTCGACGCAAGCAATCGAAGGAGGCATTCCATCGCTACCGAGAAGAACCTAGTTTTAAACAAAGGGGAGAACCAAATTTGTTCTCCTCTCTTTTGTAATCAAGTTGTAACCGAGATTAAAGGAATCAAAGTCAAATTTCTTTTTTTCTCTTCATTGCAATTTTCCAACATACAAAAGATGGCGACTCCGCTGGGGACTAGCTTTTCTGACGAAGAAGTGGTGGCGCAGTCCGACGTCCACCTCATGAGAGCTACTGTTGAAACTCTCATCGTGGAGTTCGACCAAGCAAAATACGAGGAAGCCCTCTCCTCTGGATCGCTTAGCCCTAAGGCTAGGCGTGATGTCCGCAAGATCTCCAAGGAAGTCAAATCTGCTGTTGAAACGCCAAAGAAAGTTCTCTCCTTTGGCCAAAAATCGTCGAACAGCCTCTCTGCTTCAGGAGCGGGCTCAGCCTCTGCTGAACTCGCACAGAGAGTCGAGTATCCCACGTCCGCGTCAATATGACGTGCTTCAGGCCATAAACGGCCTATAGAGGAGATGAACTCCATAAACATCGACGACGCTGCTGCTAAGGCTTTGAGACAAGCTAAGAAGAACGCCGCTCGCAGATGGAGGAGATCCATACGACAGCACACCTGTGCGAAAGCCGAATGTTGGCCCAACGCGAGGATCACGTTTCTAAAATTTTACCCGAGCATAGCGTTCCCAAATCAGAACGCTTGCTTCGCGGCAACGAGCCCGATTATGAGCCTCGGCTGATACAGCTGAAACGCGACCCTCAGTGGCGCGTTGTTCCTTCGAAACGCAGCCCTCAGAAGAAAGCTGCCAAAGATAAATGCGACCCTCAGGTGCGTGTTCAAATAGAACATGACTCTCACGAGTCTATTTCACCAAATAAACGCGACCCTCAATGGCGCGTTCAACCAAAACATGACCCTCGGAGGTCTGTTTCATCATTCAAACGAAGGCCTCGGCCTAATGTTTACAAATCCAAACGCGACCCTCACGTTATTCTTCAAGAACGCGATCATCAAGAGGTCCGTCAAATTCAAAAAAGTCAACGTGGGTTTAAAATCCACGTTCGACAAGAACCAATCTCATCCACCCAAGGGCAGGGGGTTCCATCTCCGCCTCCACACCCAGGGAAAGCTTCCTCCCAAGTTCCTGATCTGCAGGAATTATTATCAAGAGGAAAACCAGCAGTACAAGCAGCTCACTCGTGCCATGTGAAAGGCTTATCTCGGCAATCCTTTCAGAATGCCATTGTTGCACATCCGCACCTCGGCAGTCTGTATTCGACAGGTTGACGAATGTTGTCAGACCTGCCAAACGACAACGCCGATACAGAAAGAAGACGACCGAGACCGAATACCCCGAAGTCACTATAAATGTGATAGGTAGAGGGAAGGCTTCAAATCCCAGTTCTGAGGAATCACAAAGGAATCATTCCCCAACTGTTCGGGAAAGATGTGAAGAGTTTGAAAGGGTATACCGACACACCCGAACTCGTACAGGAGCTATTTGCGTGGTTAACTACCAGAGGTTAGCCAAAGGAATTGTCTCTGATGATGAGCATTCGGCGATAGCCGAATCTCAATCTTCCAGTTCTGTTATGGCTCATGAAGTCTCCGCTTATACGGTAGGAAATCCTGAAGACCTAGCCAAAAGAGTGGACGAACATCACGTCATACTCCAAGCACAACAGGAGACCCTTCTCCAGATGAAGGACATGTTGGCCCAGCTCCTTGCTGAAAAAGGCCAAAGACTTGAATCTTCCCGGAGAACCACATCGAAGGGAAAACAAAAAGCGACTGAACATTCAGATCGCGAAACTCACAACCTGGAATCCTCCTCTGAAAATGAGAAGGAGACAAAAAGAGAGCTGCATCCCCAGTCTACTAAAGTGGACGAATTGGAGGCTCGACTCAATGCAATCGCCAACAGGAGCGAGCTCCGCGAAGAAGGAGTAGTACGACCTTATCCTGCTGAGTGGGACACAGCTCCCTACCCACCGAAGTTTAAGGCCCCAACTCTGCAACCTTTCGATGGTACAGGATCACCAAACCAACACATCTACTACTTCAAGTCACAGACTGGAGACGTGGTAGCAAATGATGTCATCCTGACCCGCTTGTTCATCAGCACTCTTAAAGGAGTTGCCTTTGAATGGTTCATGAAATTGCCTGCCGGGTCTATCCAGAAATGGGTAGACCTGGAAATACTATTCTTGGCTAGGTTCTTCGAAGATGACACAGAGGTCTCGGTCCCAACTCTTTTCGCTACTAAGCAAAGGAAAGGAGAGTCTATCAAGACCTATATCGAAAGATTCCGCAGCATGTCACTACGATGCCCTTCAGGTATGACCCAATCAACCTTGGTTGAAACTTGCAGACATAACTTGCAGACCCAGCTTCTGGCTCAGATGGGAGTAGCAGAATGTCGCTCCTGGAGACAACTGGTTTCACAGGGAGAACAAGCTGAAGAGATTGTTGCTCGAGTAAAGGCTGAGGAACTGTCGCAACCCAAACCACAGCAATAACGCAACCAGAACAATGCCCAGCGATCTAAGGGAAAGGAGACTTTGGCAGCCGGCGCCAACTCGCAGGTACCGCCTCCCACTAAGCAAGGCAAAGCACCCAATCAGCAAAGAGCACCCAAGCAGTATTCGTTCAAGGAAGAACATGTGGATACTTTGTTTCAACTACTTCGGAAGAACAACAAACTGCAACTTCCCGAAGTCAGGAAACCGGATGAAGCAGGAAAAGTTAATGATCCCAACTATTGCCGCTATCACAGGTTCCTGGGCCACCCTACCAGAAAATGTTATGTCTTTAAAGACATTTTATAAAATCTGGTAAATGCAAATGTGCTCACCCTGAAGCCCGAGCAGAAGACCATGTCTACCAACTTGATAGCGGTCCAATTCGGCGACTTCCCGCTAGTAGCTGCAAATGACATCATTCCCATCTACAATGGAGAGATGCATATGAAAAATACTGACTTGCATGGTCAGAAAGGCAGGGGGTTGGTACCCCTCACCACCCTAATAGGAGAAATCATGTGGGTCCACCCTGACCTGCTAGGAGATCAACAGTGGACGAATCCTCGTCCAAGAAGAAAGGAGACAAGGCTAAGTCTTCTAACATGATTAGCCCCTCCGTGACTGAGAGTGATGATCACCTCAAACCTCTCACAGATTCAGAAGAAGAGAGGATTGCCCTGGCAGCGTACCCAGGAGACAACCCTGGCACTCGGTCAGGAAAAGCTTACTTGAGAGACTACAATCAAAATACTCAAGAAGCTGAAGAGCAACCCCAGGACGCTGGGGGTTCTGTGCCGAAGAAGCCGGTTGACAAGGGAAACAAAAGGAGGTCCGGTTCAACAAAAATCTTCACCAGGAACCCGGGGAATCAAGCACTCCTTTTCAATTCAACGTTATGGCACAATTGGCCAATATACCAGCCAGAATTACACTATATGAGCTCCTGAGGTTGTCCAAAACTACCAAGGAAGCTCTGATTGAAGCATTAAAGAATACGGAGAGCTTCATTATGCAAGTTGCTCCAATTCCTGAAGCTTCTGAAGACCAGCCTTGCTTGCAATGTCTGCAAGCGGCGAGAAGCCTACCCTGCATATCCTTTACTCAAGAAGATATGTAGGTCAAACACAAGCATGACAGACCTCTGTATTATACAGGGTACATTGGGTCGTCAGAAATCAGCCGTGTTCAAGTTGACCCGGGCTCAGCACTCAGCATCATGCCCTACAGGGTCATGCAGGTCCTAGGAATCCCTATGCACCGGTTGAACACTACCCAAACCACCATCTTCGGGTTCAATGCAAACAGCACTCGGCCCCTAGGGAAGATCAAACTCAGATGCCAAATTGAAGACCTTAAGTTCGAAGTGACTTGTTACATAATAGATGCGGACACGTCCTACAATCTTTTGCTAGGACGACCATGGATACACATAAACTGCATTGTCCCATCTACTCTACATCAGGTCATGAAATATGCCAATGATGAGGGAGAAGTTCAAACACTAATTGCGGAGAAATATCCCTTCAGAGGAGTGGAAAACTTTCACACCGACTCCGTCTTCTACCTGGAATCCCAGGAGAAAGAAGAGGTGGACAGCGGCAATGAAGCCGACATTGAACCGGATCCTGAAGAAGATTGCCCGTGGGAATTGAATCTAGATGTAATGGGTCAGGATGAGAGTAATAATAATGTACCGAGCGGGGGTGAATGGTGCATTAATGAAGATTTTATTTTGGCGTACTTGTCTGATGTGTCCTCTAAAAATGAACAAATAGAGAATGATCATAATGCAGGTACCAACCCTTGGCACACATTATGTGCACAGACATCTCTCACGTTGCCAATCAAGTCATCATTCGCTTCAGATGAAGAAGTAGAAGATGCACAGAAGGCTTTCTTTAAAGTCCCGTCCAAAAGGAAAGGGCAGAGGCCGATCTACTTTGGTAAAGTTAAACCTGAACCACTCAAACGGGGAAGTTCGGAAGAAAATGATGGAGCTCCTCAATTCCATTACCATGAACCTAATTCCGTCTAATTAATAAGACGAATGGGGTATGACTTTGGTGAAAAACAGGGTCTCAACTTCGGGAAAGGTAGACGAACACCAATTCAGATGTCTCTAACCCCCGAAGGAAAACCCCCAGATTATTACCAAAAAACCAGAAGAGGCTTAGGTTATGTCACACCTCCCTCTGTTCCAGAAACTAAAATCAATAACTATCTGCAACGGGATCATTCATCCGGAACATCTTCCTGGGAGTCTGACGTTAGCGTCGGACCTTTCTTTAAAAGATTGACTGTGAACATGGTTTCAACTAGTCACCCAGATGAAGATGCAGGGGGTAATGAAGGGTTAATTGAATCGACCAACAACCCATGGATCAAGCATCTTAACATCTTATGGGATATGCGTTTCGAACAATACGAACCACCCACTGAAGATAACGTAATCCAAGCCAACATGGGAGATGAATCTGATCCCAAACCAATCTTCATAAGTGAAAGCTTATCATCATCTGAGAAAGAAGACCTTATATCTCTTGTCCGAGAATATATAGATGTCTTTGCTTGGAATTACGAAGATATGCCTGGTCTTGATCCAAAAGTGGCTATGCACCGTCTTAACATCGATCCGGATGCCAAACCCGTTAAACAATAGCAACGCCGGTTTCGTCCAGAGATCATGGAAGCAATTGAGTCTGAAGTGAAAAAGCTTATAGACTCAGGCTTTATCAGAGAGGAACAACACCCGGACTGGGTAGCCAACATTATTCTAGTGCCTAAGAAACACGGTAAGGTCCGTATATGCATCGACTTCCGCGACCTTAACGCAGCTTGTCCAAAGGACGAGTTTCCACTTCCCATCACTGATGTTATGATTGACAACACCTGCGGATACGAAAGGATGTCTTTTATGGATGGATTCTCCGGGTATAATCAAATCAAGATGTATCCTGAAGACGAAAAGCATACTGCATTCAGAACACCGCTAGGGGTGTATTGCTACACAGTGATGCCCTTCGGTCTGAAAAACGCGGGTGCAACTTATCAACGTGCGATGAACGCTATCTTCCACGAACATCTGCGTAAGAAGATAGAGTGCTACGTTGACGACATAGCGGTGAAAAGTCAACGTAAAGGTGATCATCCTGCAGATTTAAAGACAATATTCGAAATCATGCGGACACATCAGCTGAAGATGAACCCGACGAAGTCGTTTCTCGGAGTATCAAGTGGAAAATTCCTGGGATTTATTGTCACGTCCAAGGGAATTTCTCTGGATCTAGAGAAGGTGCGCGCCATCCAAGACATGCCGCCGCCGAAGAATCTCAAAGAGCTCAGAGGTCTACAAGGCAGATTGGCATACATCCGAAGATTCATATCTAATCTCTCGGGGCACTGCTAACCTTTCTCAAAGCTTATGAAGAAAGGTGTGTCCTTTGTCTGGGATGAAGAATGCCAAAAAGCGTTCGAGGGGATTAAGAGATATCTCACTCAACCGCCAGTTCTCGTGGCCCCGATATCAGGAAAACCGTTCCTGTTATATGTAAGGGCTATGGAACATTCTTTTGGAGCTTTATTGGCCCAGAACGATGATCAGGGTCAAGAGCAAGCCATCTATTATTTAAGCAGAACCATGATGGGAGCCGAACATCGATATAACCCAGTTGAAAAAGAATGTCTCGCTTTGGTATTCGCAATTCAAAAAATACGACATTACCTAGTTGGACAAACAATTCACGTCATCTCTAAGGTGAACCCCTTGAGGGTGCTGATGACGAAGCCGTCATCCCTAAATTGCCGACTCGCAAAATGGGCCATTCTCTTATCACAATATGACATGCAATTCATGCCCCAAAAGGCAGTCAAGGGTTAAGCATTGGCAGACTTCTTAGCCGATCATCCAGTGCCAGGGACATCTAAATTGTATGAAGAATTGCCTGATGAAGTTGCCGAAGCTTGTGTCACTCGAGAATCTACGCAAGTGTAGAAATTATTCTTCGACGGTGCATCCAGAGCAAACCCTCATGGAGCGATTACCATGGGAGTAGGAGTGGTGTTCGTCTCTCTGAACGGTCACATAATCCCAAGAGGATTTTCCCTAATCGAACCTTGCACCAACAATGTGGCTGAGTATAATGCTCTATTACTAGGGATGCAACTGGCCGAAGAACTTAATATTCGGCATCTTGAGGCCTATGGTGACTCTCAGCTCATTGTAAATCAAGTCCGAGGGGAATATGAAGTACGTCTTGAGGCCTAATCCCGTACTACTTCGTAGTCCTAAAGCAAGCTAAGAAGTTCGAAGGATTCTTTATTGAATACATTCCACGAGCTCAGAACGCTTATGCAGACGCTTTGGCCTCATTGGCAACTTCGCTGGCATTACCACCAGGTGCTGAAACAACGATCCCAGTCACGGGACGTGAACTATACTTCTCCAAGATTCCTATGGAGGAAAGCTCAGACAAGACAATGACGGAAGAGGTCTGTACAACCTCCATAGAGCTCGAATCTAGAGATTAGCGATTTCCATACATCGACTATGTCCTATATGGAATTTTACCCGACGATCCTAAAGAAGCGGCCGCCATCAAGCGGAAGGCCCTCCTATTCTATTACGATGCAGTCTCTCAAGTCCTGTATCGTAAATCACATAATGGAGTGTTACTTCGATGCCTCTCTTGGAAGGAAGCAAAAGAGGCACTCAGAGAAGCTCATGACGGAATGTGCGGAGCCCATCAACCCGGAGCTAAATTAGGAGATCGCCTCTGTCGAATTGGCTATTATTGGCCAAAGATGTTCTCAGACGCGGTTGACTACGTTCAACGTTGTCACGCATGTCAAATTCATGGGGATTTCATCCACCAAACACCTGGGAACTTACATCCCACATCTGTATCCTGGCCATTCGAAGTGTGGGGCATGGATATCGTGGGACCAATTTCTCCTCCGACCTCCAAAGGACATCGGTTCATCCTGGCTGTGACCGACTATTTCTTCAAGTGGGCGGAGGCAATCCCGTTGAAAGAAGTCAAGACTTCAAACGTAATCAAGTTCATCAAACATCATGTCATCTACCGTTTTGGAGTCCCGAGGCGAATAGTTCACGACAACGGGACACAATTCGTCAGTTTTAGGTTTCAGAGGTTTTGTGACAAATTCAGAATCCAGAGTGTCGCATCTACGGCATATTATCCGCCAGCAAATGGTCTTGCAGAAGCTTTCAACAAAACCATAGTAAAACTTCTCAAGAAGTTTGTGTCCAAGAGTCGACGTGATTGGGATGAAAGGCTCAGCGAATGTCTGTGGGCTTACCGCACAACGGTGAGGATCCCTACGAGAGCTACACCATTCTCTCTGGTATATGGCTGTGAAGCTGTATTGCCATTAGACATCCAAATCCCTTCTCTGAGAGTCGCGATCACGACGGGACTAACAGAGGAAGAAAAATATCAACGACGTCTACAAGAACTTGAAGCCCTAGACGACAGACGACTTCAAGCTCAGCAGCAGATCGAATTGTATCAAGCCCGTATTTCCAAAGCTTACAACAAAAAGGTCAAAGAACGGATTTTCAAGAAGGGCGATTTGGTTTTGGCCAACAGACGACCCATGGTGATGACACACAAAACCAAAGGAAAGTTTAATCCTAAATGGGAGGGGCCTTTCGTAATAGATTCAGTCTATTCAAGCGGAGCATATCGCCTCATCAATCAAAAAGGAGACAGGCTCATGATGCTAATTAATAGAAAATTCCTAAAGAGATATTTTCCGTAAATCATGTAGCCCCCTAAACCCCAGCTAAATCAGGCTGGGGGTTGCCTATTTATAGTGTAATTCTGTTTGTATTTCGTCATGTTAACATTACACCTCTAACGATTGAAATTTTCTGAAACTATTCTAAGTAGTAATAAAGAGAATTTCGTTTTCATGCTAAGTTAATATTACACTTACAGCATTTGCATTACTTTTCATTGTCTTGAATCAGATTTCAATAAAAGAGATGATGAAAACCAAAATGATATTATTTCCATTCAATATTGTTAATTTGAATACAAATGTGAAAACAATCGAAAGGAAAATGATACAAATTTATTCCTCCACCAAAAACAGTGCAAATCCTAAGCATCGGGACTCATCAGTCTAAAAGACTTGAGTTTAGATTTCAGCGCTGATATATTCTCCTCGCGAGCCTTTCTGATTTCTTCAGTTATCTTGCTCTTGAGCTCCTCTTCATTAGGCGTTGCTTCTGCAATCTCTCGCCGAAGCTTATCGGCAGCAACAATTTCGTCGCAATAGCATTTGAAAAGTCCGTCACAGTAAACAGCTAGCCCTTTTAAAATTTCCATACCACCAGCTAGCTGAGCATTTATCTGAGGTAGCTCAATACCAGCACAAACAAGTTTTGCTGTAGTATCCCGGAGACCCACAGTAAGATTGCCCATGTCCCCTTGTACCTGGAGATGTCCCCCACGTAGGCGAGCAAGACGAGATTCTGTTTCGGATAAACTCTTCTGAAGAGCCTCTTGCTGTTGTGCTTTCAAAGCCCTGGCCTCAGAAAGAGCCCGATCCACTTCTGGTCCTATGTCGTCGCGTTGCAGCGTGGAAAGGAACTCCAGCTCATACTCCAAAATAACAATGCTCTCGCGACAATTCTCAGTCCATAATGCATTCCCCTAGTTCCTAATCTTGGCGAGACATTCTAGCAGGTGGGGTACAAAAACCTTGAAGCTCACACCTCCGAGGCTAACAACGTCGATAGTTATTTGCATCCAATGCTCTAGTTGTTCGATGAGCTCCCTCAAAGTTTTAGAGCTTGGAGGTGGAGCAGTCGCATAAATAAAGCAATTCGCATAATCAGTGCGAGTGGGGGTGTACGCAGTTTCAGATGATAACTTTTCGGCCATATTTGACGCTGAGCCTGAGATAGCCGGTTCCCACCCACCGGTTGTCATGCCAAGACCAGGAGGAGCAGGTTGAAGCATAGTATCCCCTCTGTCCTCAGGAGATGCAGCACGTGCCGATTTTATCGCATCCCCCATTAACTTAGCCCTTTTTGAAGTTTTGGCCATGACAGGCAATCGTTTATGCACCCTCCTGTCATACTCGCCTTGCTCAGCAGCAGAAAGAGCCTTCTTACCCGATCTTAAAGAACGAGGTTTAGGAGCCGGCACTTCTGCAGGAATCTCCTCAGTCGTCTGTTCTTCGGGAGAATTAGCAATCGATGTTCCCTCTTCGATCCCCGTAGGAACCTCTTCCTCAGAAGGTTCTATGGTGGGTAACTCCCTACGAGCTTCAACGGCTCCGGTGGCTTCCTGTTCATAGGATAGACTCCTTGAACGATACAACTCCCTAATCTCATTTATACAGGAAGTGTAAATATCATAGTCAGGGATTCGGGAAACCTCTTCAAACCAGATGCGAAAATCAGCAACAGTGGAACTGCCAGGCGGCGAATTGGGTAAAGTAAATTGCGCATGGGTTCCCCCGGCGGAAAAGAAGTACCATGCGCGAGCTCCTTCATACAAGTTCCCAATTTGAGCTAATGTTGGGTTGGGATTGCCAACGTAAAACTGGTCATATTCGAATTGCCTAGCGAATCTAGAAGGCATGTAAGGCTCGATGATGCATTTCTCCTGCAAGCGATAGACCAGGTAGCCCAACCTGATCATAAGAAGCCAGCTAAAAGTGCCCTCTTCCAAAGAAGACGAGCCCTCAAAAAGCAAGTCCATGAAGAGGGCATTTTTTACGTCAGCTCCGTCAAAGTTAGGTGTGCAACAGAAAATCCGATAATTGTCTTCCCGAGATAGGAGTTGTCGAGCCCTGACTATATAAGAATTAGTCCACATGGCCGACTCCAATCTCTGTACAAAGGGAATATAAGCGTCATCGCCCTAGTATATTCCCGTCATCAATGAGGGGCAATGCAACACGAACCAGGCCGCTAAATACGTATACGGCGCTGGTACACGTGGTTGAGGAGTTCTCCCGGCTTTCTTCTTGGTAGCTTTGGTTCCTGAAGCGTTGAGAAGTTCTGAGGTCAACATCCTTAAACCATTCTATATGCAGCTGACCATAGCAGTAAGGAGACTCACAGGTCTCCCATGCGCTAGCAAAGTAGCCGGGTACACAACGTCAGCTAATATTGCCTCAATTGGTTTTGACGGTACGACGCACCGTTTCAACCAAACCATAAAGAAGCCCGCAAGAAGAGCCGTGTCAGAAATAGGGACTGTGGCTTGGTGGTGGAAACTTTCAAACTCGACACCAGCCTAGAAATCATCTTCTAAATGCTCTGTTTTGTAGGTGGCGTTAGAAGCCTTAATCCGAGCTTTGGCCTCCTTGGGAGAGATAGCTGCAACGCGAGATACAGCTACATCTCTCCGGTTTAAGTTCTGAAAAAGGTATTCCGCCCACGTGGTATGCATAATGCCCCCTCCACGCATCCCAAAGACTTGGGCACATATGTGGAATTGAAAGTACCCTAACGCCACTAGGAAGGAACCCTAGAGGGGGGGTGAATAGGGTTTATGCTAATCTAATCCG
>BQKN01045367.1:0-14158 GCA_022839385.1 Asparagus kiusianus
ATTTTTGGGCGTTTTTGCAAGTAAAGCTGCCAAAACTGACAGCTTTTGTCAGTTTTGGCAGCTTTACAAGGGCAAAAAATGCCAACCAAACAGCCCCTAAATGTGATTTGGGCTGAAAGCTTGCCAAAAAGTGACACTTTGATAGGCTTTCAAGAGAAAAAAATTCTAACCAAACAGCCCTTTAGTAGAGATGACGGAGAAAGTATCAGGTGGACCCCGGTTCTTAATATTATTAATATTAACTGTGCATTTTAAAGAATATCAATACTTAAATCCATGTACAAACTTGCAAGTTCAATAGCGCAATAATAATTAATAATTTTTTAACTACACATTTAGCATCTTAGGGGGAGTTTGGTTGCACAATTTTATAGAAAAGTTTACTCAAAATATCTAAAAGTGGTAATTCTGTAATTAAAATTTTTTTGTAGATTTTCATAAACCGTGTTTGGTTCAGATAAATTTACAGAAATATTTTCTGTAAAATACAAAAAATCTACAGAAAAATCACTCAGAAATCAATTTCCTTTCAAAATGTGCGGAAATCACCCAGAAATCTGACACCACATTGATACTTTTCTATAAAGAAATCTAGGGGGTGTTTGGTTCAATTTCTACAAACTATAGGAAATCTTGCTATATTCTATAAAGTTATGTGCCATTTACTTGTTTTGAACCAAACAAGCAAAGTAAAAAAAACAAGAAAATTGGTATTTTTTGACTTCTCAAAATTTTTCCTATAGCTTTTTAAGAAATACAAATAATCATATTTTGGATGGAAAATATTTCCTGTACTCTGTAGAAATTGAACAAAACACCCCCTTATTATACCCTCCGTACACCCCCCATCCGCCAAACACTGTAACTGCTCAGGGGCTGTTTGGTTGTTGTTGGTAAAGTTATGTATTTATGACACAACTTGGAAAGTTGTTGTCCACCTCATCAATTTTAGTTTTATACATTTCTTTGTTTGTTTTTGATTCCATTGGAATCATAAATTGCTTGTTTGGTTTGTAAATGTAACTTTAATTGTTTGTTTGGAAAGTGTAAAAAGTGGTCCCTACTCAAATGATCATATTGGTTTGAATTATTTTTTATTATTTTTTCTTGACTTCAATGTCAGCTTTCTCCTAAAATCATGTATTTTTTTTATGAAATCACTTTACAAGCCATATCAGCATATAAAATTACTTTACATTATTTTCACAACTACAAACAAATAATTAAAAGTGATAAAAGTTAACATTAGGATCCACTTTTTTACACTTTCCATCATTTTATATGGTAAAAACATACAATCAAACAGCCTCTCAATGTCGCACGAAGTCTACCTTCTAGATGACGGATCAATAGAATTAATTATCATAGGGTTAGCAGCAAAAAGGAAAAGGAAAAGTACGGTCACGTGTCATCAATCGAGCGAATTATGGTTTACCGGCAAAAATTCTTGCTGTTGGTTTATCTTGGGGTAAATTTCACTTAACCCCTCGAACTTTGGGGGTGTTGCATGTAGCGCCCATAATCTTTACTTATCCCACTTAACACTCTCAACTATGGGCCGCCTCACTTAACCCACCCCTCAAGTTTAAAGTTTTTACAACATACCCCCTGACAAAATGACCAAAATGCTCCTTTTAACCCTCAAAAATTGACAAAAAATAAAGAGGTAATTTAAATAACTTACGAGGATAATCGCCCTCTGTTATCACACGACTCGTCAAAGTTTACAATGTTATTGGATGGGGCTAAATGGGATAAGTTCAAAATGTTACGTGAGATAAACAAAGTTTAATAGAGTTATGTGCAAAACTCATAATGCTCAGGATGGTGATGTGCAAATTACCCTTCATGGTTCATTCCTTACGGAATAAGTAATTGCAAGTCGTAGCGCGGTCTTTGGGCAAGGCATAAATAACTACTTCAATTGAGGGACACGTGGCCCAATCACAATTCGAGTGACAAGGGGGAGACGATGATGATGAAGGAAATGGACTCAAGGAGATGAAACGGCAACGACATGATTTTGATGGAGGAGATGGCGGGAGAATCGAAATCGGTCTCTTGGGAACTCGATGAATGCTGCCATTATTACGCTGAGAGGTTCTACGTTGAGAATTGGAACGAAGGAATTTGAAAGGGCAAAGCAAATAGCGGAGTGCTGTTTTGGGTGAGAGAGAGAGAAAATCAAGCAGGAGCGAGAAAATCTATATACGAGACCAAATTTAGTTAATTACAGATGCGCCCACTTAACACTCTAATTTTATGAGGAGGATGTGGTTATTTAGAACTTATTCTTTTAAAAATACAATTGTAGGAATGTTAGAGGCTAAAAATTAGTTGAGAGGTGATATATGTTCAATTTATACTTGGAGTTTCTTTCTTAGTTGTATTTATTTGCTCTCTATATATCAATTGTATATAATAAAAGCTTATCAAATATTCAATTAAAGCCATAACATTATATCAGGAGAAACGAGAGAGAGAAAAGAGCGAGTAAAAAATATAGGGTCTCTCACTCAACCTATATCTATCTCTTTCTTAATTATTATAATTTAGCGAAATCATATTATATAATTTTAAATTTGATATTAATTAAGTTTTTTATCGAATACTTGCTTGCAAATGAGAGTATCTTCGGAGGGGGAAAAAGGTAATGAGGGGAGCTATACAACATGAAAGATGAAATATTTAATTTTCATATCTCCAATGGGCTACAAAACAAACTTTCCTTTCATTTTTTATCCCCGTCTCTATCAGCAAAAGAAAAGTCTCGCAAATGCTGATGAAGTTAGAGGTGTCAAAATTTTGTTAGAATGCTGTTATTGAAATTTCAAAATCGTATGATGATGAGCACGTAAAAAAATATCTAAAAATATTCCTGCTAATGAAAGTGGACAACATTTTTTGGATAGTAAATAGACAACAATTTTTGGATAGTAATTAAATATTGTAAGTTAGGAAGTAAAAATGTCAAAACATATAAAATGTTTTAGGTCCATGCTGGAAACGATATATAGCAAATTGTCACCTCTCTATCAGAAAATACAAAAAACTAGATTACTTGCCGTAGAGGTATTTCTGAAAAAAATTCAGAAAACCGCAGGGCTTTTCTGCAATTTCTAAAACTGCAGCGGATTTTCTGTAATTTCTGAAAACTTCAGGCACTGTTCTGTAATTTGTTACAGTACAGATTCCTGTGCTGGTGGGTCCTCATAAAGTATCTGAACATTCAAGGGTTACTGCAAAGATTGTTTGTCCCTGTACATGACATTTTATATGGAATATCCAATATTATTCATACGTTCTGAAATTACTTTAATGTTCATGATGTTAATGCAAAGTATTTTATAGGGAACTGCACCTATATATGCTTTTTCATTCTTACACGTGGACAAACACTGAAATTATCTTTTGCTTTTATGACACTCAAAAGGAGGTACGATGTTTGTGTCCAAGAGCATTAAGAACCAGTACAAAAATATCTAGAAATAGAATCTCACTCGCTTTTCCCCCTCTTTTTATCTCTGCCCCCCCCCCCCCCCCCCCCCCACCGCCCACCTTCCTTTTTCCCAGCTCACTGCTGCTCCTCTTCTTTCTGTCTGCTTCTTTACCCTTTTCTATTTTATTTTCCTTCTTTTTCTTTTCTCTGTCTACCTTTCTTCAATTTTCTTCTCTCCCTTTATATATATATATTTTTCTTTTCCTTGTGAGCTAAGTAATTTTCCACCTCATGCTTGCTAGATGCATGAGCCACCTTAAGTTGGCTCTCGTCAAACAAGAAGTTTGTAAGGTCCAAACAGAACTATAGTTCAAAATAACCGGAAAATGTTTATAGGAAGTTACCAAGCACATGGAATATCCTAACAATGTTTTCTGGAAACAGAAAATAAAGTGTTTTGGTGGAAAGTTGATTTTTTCATTGAGGTATTCATCACAACTTCAATCGTTACAATAAAAACAAAAGATAGTCTTTTTATAAGACTCTTACAATAAAAACGGAAAATTACAACTCTTCTCAAAGCAAACGCAATGGACGTTTATCACCCGCTGCTTGCATGAGATTTTTACCTGTGCCGGGGACGTTAATATCCGTGGACCACCGAACTATCAGATCGATCCGGAGTTTCGTTGATTCACGAAGGAATCAAAAAACCGAAGCGATTATCTCGGCAACAGCGAGATAACCACTTTTCTCGAGATCGCAGCTAGGTACGATCTTAAGGGAAGAAACCGGGCTATGGATCTGACGAACTCCTCCTTCTTATGTCGAATAACTCGATCCGATCTCCTCATCTTCTTTGAAATTCGTGCTCCTTAGTCTCCAATTCAGCAGGGCTTTGCCGATGCTCGAGAATTTCAGATCTATGCAAATGAAGGCCCTATGGCTGTATTTATAGGCTTCAGGAGCCCTGTTTTGGAATAAGAATAAACGATTTGATCTTATCCTCAGTTGTAACCACTTTATCACATTCTTGGATGATATTAGATCAGTTGAAACAAATCCAGATGGTTAACGGTCAAAAAACGGCTCAAAACTGCGTAAAACGGCTTTTTGGAGCCTGCAGACACCCGCGGTGTCTCGGACGCAGCCGAGACACAATGGGTGTCTCGGAGGTGTCTCGGCCACGGCCGAGACACCATGGGTGTCTCGGCCTTGGCTGAGACACTGGCGGTGTCTCCGCTAAGGCCCGGGGCACTGTTTTGCACGTCTCATTTGTTTTCGTTGTATCTTCGTTGTCCGAACTTGGAATTGTGATATTCAAAGTTCGTATGAAAGCCGATGAGGAGATCTACAAGCTTTCATGGTTGAATCATATGCGGAGTAGATGGGACACGAGGGGCGCTTCGTCTTTCGTAAGTGAAGCATAGCTCCCGATCAGTTCGTATCTTCACTATTCTGTAGTTCCGTTGCTTCACACAATTCGTCGACTTACTTCATGCGTTCATCGACGTTAATTAAGCTTCTGTGACTCGGATAGTGATGTTTATCATCTTTTCTCTGCTTCAAGGTACGTGCGAGAGCCCGTATGTAATTTTTGACGCCTACAGATATCTCCTTCAAAGTGTTTCAGTCTCGTTTCTTTTATAGAAGGGTCTGAAATACTTTGGATGTGATCGGTCCAACCTTCAGTCAGTGAGAAAGGACCTGTAGTTGGCTTTGATTGTTGACTTCTTCGATTTTTGGTCTATTCAATATTTTGACAAATAGCTAAAATTCCTTCGGCGCTGCGTTTATCGTCTGGCCGTCGTCAAAGTCTCGAATCGAAATTGGTGAGTTGGTTTTGGCTCGTATCATTGAGTTGACTTTGAACTGACTATCTCCGTCGCAACGCGTTGATCGGTGTTGACTCGAAGCTACGTGTTGACCGACGTTGAACTTAGGGTTTCACATCGACCAGCGTTGACTTTCATCACAACGCATTGACTGACGTTGACCTAGGGTTGCGCGTTGATCGGCGTTGACCTTAGGATTTCTCGTCGACCGGGGTTGACACAGTTTATACTCGTACGTTTGCTGGAGTATGCACAGTTTAAGCCTTTAAGGTATTGAATCAGGGAGGACCAGTGTATACTCGTATACTCCTGGGAGTTTAAGTCACGAGACCAATTGATGAAGCTGGTGCGTTAGTGACTATCGTGTTTATAGGATTTTGACAAACCATCAGCCCTCAACGGGTTTGATGAGCCTTTATCGACTACTGTTTGAGTCGGGCTAGCATGCAGATTGTTTAAGTCCGTTCCGCACGTGACGTTATGCTAAGAGAGTTAACTCTCTTAGTGCTACGATATTGAATACGTAGACTTCGTCTTTCTCACGGGAATAGACTATCCGGCAATGCGTGTTAGGCGTTGACTTATCCTTAATTACTTAGGCTTTAAGATAAAAGTCCTCAGACTTGGATTCTGGTATCTTCTTCAATCGGTGAAAGACTAAACCGACAATGCGTATTAGGCGCTGACTTATCCCTACTTAGGCTTCGGGATAAAAGTCCCCAGACTTAGATTCTGGTGTCTTCTTCAATCGGTGAAAGACTAAACTGACAACGCGTGTTAGGCGCTAACTTATCCCTACTTAGGATTCAGAATAAAATTCTCCATACGTGTGAGACACAGATTATGGTGTTATTAATAACAACCTGCTATAATATAGAATATGTGGACTTCTGTCCTTTTTACGGTCAATGACTAACCGACAACGCGTGTTAGGCGCTTACTTATCCCTACTTAGGTTTCGGGATAAAAGTCTCAGACTTAAATTCTGGTGTCTTCTTCAATCGGTGAAAGACTAAATCGGCAACGCGTGTTAGGCGTTGACTTATCCCTACTTTGGCTTCGGGATAAAATTCTCCGTACGTGTAAGACACGGATTATGGTGTTATTAATAACAACCTGTCATAATGTTGAATATATGAGCTTTTGTCCTTTTTATGGTCAAGGACTAACCGACAACGCGTGTTAGGCGCTGACTTATTCCTACTTAGGCTTCGGGATAAAAGTTTACAGACTTGGATTCTGATGTATTCTTTAATCGGTGAAAGACTAAACCGATAACTCGTGTTAGGCGTTGACTTATCTCTACTTAGGATTCAAAATAAAATTCTCCGTACATGTGAGGCACGGATTATGGGAGTTGAAAAGTAGTGTCTTCGAGTTTCCTTTGCAACTGGAGATAGAATATAAAATTTTTTATCTCTAGCATCGGGTTTGTCTTTGCCCTTCCACTTCGGGAATCTGAAGAGTGAAACTAAGAGTGGGATCTCCACTCTGAGAATCAAAAATTCAGATAATCCTAACTTTTATAGGATTGATTACCTGATCTGAAAATAAAATTCCGACTTTAGTCCTAACTTTTATATGTTTGACCGAAGGGGAAAGAGTGAAAGCCTTTCGTTTATCGAAAGAGAATTATGATTTCGGCCCTAACTGTTTACAGGTTTGACCGAGTGGGGGTTTGAGACAGTCCTAACTTTTATAGGTTTGATCGCTTAATTTAAAAGTGGACCTCTCGTTCATGGAAGGAATCGAGAGGGGGCTTTGGTCGTGGTTCTAACTGTAGGAAGGTTTGACCGAGTGGACAGTGAGGGTGGGAGTACAAGTTACAGCGGGAGTGTCGATTCATAACAAATCACTCAAAGGGGGTTCCTATTGTTAAGTGACAAATATTTAACACGGAAGGGGGTTTGACAATCGTCAACAATCAGGATATTAAAATTCTAAGGACTATGTCCGGACTCTAACAATGAGAATGTTGAGTGCACAGACACATCAGAAGTTTGAGTGGATTAGACCAAAAAGAATTTTAATAGTCCCACTGTCAATAGATTTGATCAGTGAGAGATTTTGTGATGGAGAACTATGAATCGTCAAGCACTCCACAATTATACCATGGGAGTTTCGTGAGGAAAGATTGACCCAACGAAGTGATCGAATCTCGTCTCAACAAAAGGGTGCTTGGAAGATTACAGAAGGAGTTGGTGAAATTGATCCCAAAAGTGGGATGCATTTCACCTTTGGAAATATTTAGAGTCCGAATGGGAGTTTCTCATTTATCCCCATTTATAGTAACCGGGTTATTCTTAAGAATACCAAGCATGATACTCTCCAGGAACTTCCCGTTATATGGGTTATCCACTTCCAGCTTTCTTTACGAAACTGGGACTAATGAGGAATACATTATATTCAGCTGAATGGTTGGGTTATCCTTAAGAATATCGCATACGACATTCTTCCAGGAACTTCCTGTTAAAATTAAGAAACAGTTTAGACTCGTATACCTGTTGGAGTATGCATGGAGCAGTTTAACCTCATGCACCCGTTGGAGGATATGGAGAAGTAGTTTATACTCATATACTCTTCAGAGTATTGCCATTCTCATTTGGCTTATCCCAGCGTTATGATGCCGATTTCAACCAAGGTTTGGATACTATTCTTGAGAGCGAAACAAGTCTTGGTAGGATGAAGGATCCTCCTGTGGTACGCACAGTACTTTGAATCTGAAGTATTGTCAGTTTCCTCCTAATTTACGATAGGTGGTAGCTTGATCTTGTTATTTTCAAGGAGGGACTCAAAAATGACCGGAACATCTTCATCATTGGAGGAGTACTCTTTTTGGAGTCTCGGATCCAAAGTCATTTGTTGTCTCCGGGGTTGCTGCTGTGACGTTTGATTAACATCAACAATTGGTGCAGGTGTCTTCCCCTTATCACGGGAGGCAAAGTTTGATTTTCGAGGGTTAGCCACCGGTTGGCTTTTCTCAGCTTTCTTCCTTCTAAGGAAGCGTTCAGCTTGCTCTCCGTGCACCTTCAACTCTTTCCAAGTCTTAGATGGTACCACTCCTATAACTTTCAAGATGTCAATGGACATGTCAGGTTTGGAGGATGAAGTCCTCTATGACTGGATCTCGGCAATTCATCGCCTTATTTCAAAAGCGCTTGACGAAGTCGTCGACCATCTTTTCGTCTTCCTGTTTCTCCTCAAAGAGCGTCCTGATTGATATCTTGCTGTCATCATCAAAGAAATTTTTGAGGAATGAGCTCTCCATGTCGTCCCAGCTGTTGATGCTCCCAGGCTTAAGATGACGGTACCAATCGAAGTCAACCCCGCGAAGGGTGCCCACGAATGACCGAATCATCAAGGCTTCATTACCAGAAATCATGCCCAAGTGGGACTTGAAGTAGATTAGATGTTGAGTGGGCGAGCCCTTCCCGTCGAACGGCATGAAGTTGACCAGATTAAACTTCGTCGGGTACATGATCGACTCCCACTCTCTCGGATAAGGACACGGAATACCGATCTCTTCACCTCTCGAGCAGACATCAGAGCGTTGATTTTTCTCTCGAGGTCTTTCATATTCTCGTCATCGTCTGTATCATGCTTTGGATGATTTCTAAGAGGAACAACGCGGCCACCCCCGACATTGTCATCTTCGGTGGGACCACCCCCAGCGTTGTTATCTTTAGTGGGGCCACCTCTAGCATTCTGGTCAACCGGAGGGTTGTCTTCATCTAGGTGTTCATCCGTATCTGAATTGCTACCTTCTTGGTTAGCAATGTTGTGACGGTTGGATTCACCAAGTTGATTGGACAGAGCCCGAATCTGTTGGTCATGCTCTTCCTTCATCTGCATCATGGTCATTTTCAATTCAAACTTGAAGTTCTCTTTTTTGCTTAGCCAAAGCATCCTCGATGATTTTGGCCATTTGCTTGGTGTTGATCATAAATACGTCGCGGGATTGTCCTGGGCTGGATACCGTATTGTCAGAAGCGATTGCAGAGTTGGCATCTGATACTTCATCATCCGAGGATAATCCCCTCTGCATTCTCTGCTAATCCCTTTGCCTGATGGTTTCCGATCATAACTGGTTAGACGATGCGATATGAGCGAGTCAGAACTAGAAGGTCGAGTATACTTCCTCTATCAGCCATGTTAATTGTGACTTTTGGAAGTTCGTCATCTCGAACGGCTGATCGTTTTTTTCAAAAACGTCTTGGCTTAGTATTTGATGCTTCATAGGAAAGCCTTTGGAATACCGAGACCCTCTGTGGAGCGGTCTTGGGGAAGCTACACACTGATAATACTGTCCTGATAGGTTTGTCACACAGACAATGAGAGTTCGTTTCCCGAATATCTCTCTTTCGAGATCTGTTCGTACTCCTAGTCTGATAGTACAACTCATTGGCATGATGACTGGAGTTATCTATCGTGTATTGGCACGACTTATTAGGTATAACGTTATCGTTCGATGAACGCGTTTCCTTCTATGGACTTACTGCCTTGTTGGCGTTCTCAAGAATCACACGTTTGGAGCCACGCTTTCGTGAGCGTGGGACCTCAATGGGCTCTTGGACAATGACTCGCATTCCAATGCTGTCGGCTACTGGAATTTTCCCTTTATGAGAGAAGGCTTTATATTGTCATGAGGGCGTGTGCGACCTCCAGCTCGTTGAGTTGCTCGGGGTTCATCCACTGGGCCCAAGCGTTCTTTAATAGGAATTTTGCCTCGATCTTCGGGTAGAGGACCAAGACGATCCTCTAATGGAATCTTGAACTTAGAGAGATCCATGCTGTCGTAGGGCTTTGCCGGATGTGCGGGAGTAGAGGGAGCGGGGTCTGAAGTTGACGAAGGCTGAATAGTAACTTCGTCTATTTTTACCTTAGGCGCTGATTTAACCTTTGACATCCAAACCCATTTATACTTGGGCGATTTCTTAACTGCCTCTTCTTTTTGCATTTCTTGTGCTTTTCGCATAAGGATCCGGGCGTGCGCAAGAAGTGCACAATGCTTCTGAATGCGCTCCTCCAGAGTAGAACGGTTCTGTTTGACACGAATCCATTCGTTAGTATGTGATTTGGAGAAGAATCCCAAAGCTTGCTGTGGCGATGGTTTATCCACTTGGTGTTTCCTGGACTTCAGATCCGCTTGGTAGCTGAGCCCATCCACTTGCTCCAAAGTCTTAGCAAATTGGCGGGCGAGACGTTGGCGGTGCCTCTGATGAGCCCTCTTCGATAAAGTTAGTGCGTCTTCAGCAGTCAACTCCTTAATGGAGGCGGTGTTCGGATCTGTGGCTTTGGCTTCATCAGACGCCGGCGGATCGTTACGAGGTGCAACTACAGCAGCGATAGTGGGAAAATCACCTTCTTGGGTCTTCAAATCTGAAGACCAGCAGATCTTCCGGGAAGAGGAGACCTTCCTACATTTGCGAGGAGAGACGGATCTGGAGGAGGAGGAGGAGACGTACTTCTCAAACTTCTGTTGGTCGAACTCGTATTCGACCTCTTCAGCCACAGGGATCTTGATCGACGGTTGCGGCACGACAGTCTCGGCAGCGAGGCTGTTGGCTCCCACTGTGGTCGCCAGCTTTTTTTGATAGAAAGTTAATTTTTTTCATTGAGGTATTCATCACAACTTCAATCGTTACAGTGAAAACAAAAAGATAGTCTTTTCATAAGACTCTTACACAATAAAGATGGAAAATTACAACTCTTCTAAAAAAAATACAACAGACATTTATCACCCGCTGCTTACGTGAGATCTTTACTTATGCTGGAAACGTTAATATCCGTGGACCACCGAACGATCAGATCGATCCAGAGTTTCGTTGATTCGCGAAGGAATCAAGAAACCGAAGTGATTATCTCGGCAACAGCGAGATAACCACTCTTCTCGAGATCGCAGCTAGGTACGATCTCAAGGGAAGGAACCGGGCTATGGATCTGACGAACTCCTCCTCCTTATGTCAAAGAACTTGATCCGATCTCCTCCCCCTCTCTAAAATTCGTGCTCCTCAGTCTCCAATTCAGCAGGGCATCGCCGAGGCTCGAGAATTCTAGATCTGTGCAAATGAAGGTCCTAGGGCTGTATTTATAGGCTTCAGGAGCCCTATTTTTGGATAAGAATGAACGATTTGATCTTATCATCAGTTGTAACCACTTTATCACATTCTTGGCCGAGACACTCGCGGTGTCTCTGCTAAGGCCCAGAGCGCTGTTTTGCGCGTCCCGTTTGTTTCCGCTGTATCTTCGTCGTCCGAACTCGGAATTGTGCTATTCAAAGTGCGTATGAAAGCCAACGAGGAGATCTACAAGCTCCCATGGTTGAATCACATGTGGAGTAGATGGGACATGAGGGGTGCTTCTTCTTTCGTAAGCGAAGCGTAGCTCCCGATCAGTTCGTATCTTCGCTATTCTGTAGTTCCGTTGCTTCACACGGTTCGTCGATTTACTTTATGTGTTCATCAACGTCAATTAGGCTTCTGTGACTCGGATAGTGACGTTCATCGTCTTCCCTCTGCTTCGAGCTACGTGAGAGAGCCCGTAGGCAATTTTTAACGCCTACATAAAGCATCCGAGCACTTGGACTTGATTCAAAAGAGAGGCTCTATATGTTATATACCAAAACTAGCTGCGATCGATGATGAACATGTGTGGCTTGAAAATAAGCAAAGGTTAGATCGTTCATATTTTTGTTGAAATTCTGGAAACAGAAAATAAAGCATGTAAAAAAATTGAAATTCGCCTCCCTCTATTTCACCCAAGTTAGTTTTGTTGAAATTACCAAAGACACTACATTAAAGCTGAAATACAGATGGTAGTTTGAAAAAAAAAACTGAGGTAGTTCATCATAGTTTTATGCAATGAAACAAATTTGAGGAACATGCTACTTTTCTATCTATGGCCTACACCCAAATGAAGTTCAAAACAGAGGTCTACGCATATCACTGATGATAATAGTAGTACATAGTAGTTAGTAGCTCGCAGCTCAAGATTATTTACCTTTAATCAGCTTCAAAATAATTTTCCAGACAATTGCGGCTTCTGGCAAATTCTTTGGCCCTTCATTTTGTTCATCGCTCTTTTCAGCTCAAGATTATTTACCTTTATACACCCTGGAAGAAGAGGTGTTCTGTTTCCCCTAGCCGCAGTTGTTTGACTGTCTAACACAGTTGCTGCTTAAAGAACTTCTTATTTGGGAAATCACTTATGAAAGGATGCATTCTGCTCTGCATGTATAGATTACGTTCTGGATAATACAAGAGGTTTCACCTTTCAAATAGGCTCCGTGTATAACCAATCTGCAATAGATCCTGAAAGATGAAGAAGAGATTTTTTTTTTTCCAAACAACAATATGAAAGGAAACATGATCATAATTGAAATATATCTAACGTCGCTTATGATAGTAGCTTGCTCGTAAACATTTCCTCCCAAAAGGATGGTATTATGTAATCTATCAATTTGAAGTAAATATTTCCTCGAGCTCTCTAGAGTCCATATTTGCTTGGCATACCAAGCTTCCAAAAGGATCAAGTATATTTGCTCGGCAGTTGTTAGATGCGTGCACAATCTGATCATACAGGTTTTAAGAGGAAATAGCCGAGAACTAAACCTTCCAGTGACAAAATCATGAAAAATAGTGTAACCTCCATATATGTGATACTAAGAAACACAGGACTCAAGAAATTGCATCATACATGAAGCAAGATGTCTCCATCCACATACTCAAGACAGGCACTACAATAGTCTATCTGTGCGGTAGTCAATGAATTCATCACATAGATTACCATCAACACCCGAAAGCCAACCCAAGCCCATGTGAATGAAGGACAGGCCCACCCGAGTTATATAAATGTCTGGCTCTTTGTTTTAGGTTTTTGTGCAGGAGGAAAACGTAGGGTGCAATGAGCTTTTTTTTATTGGCGGCTGCAACGTGCATTGCAGGGGTTCGTGAGCAAAGGACAGCGTGCAGGCAGAGGCCTTGGCGGCTGTGTTTGGAGAAAAATTACAGTGGCTTTTGTCAGGCGTTTGTGCATCCTTTTGTAGAGAGAGTTTGTGAGGGATTTGAGAGAGTTTGTTTGAGGGTTTAGATTGTGAGTGATTGTAAACCCTGGTTGTATTCTCTCCCTCTATTAGTAGATCTCTCCACATCCTTGCCCCGTGGACGTAGGCAATTTGCCGAACCACGTAAAAATTGGTTGTACTGGTATTTGTGTGATTTGTAATAGCTTTTAGGTTCCCTCGACACGCAGTCCTAGAGTTGACGAGAAGAAGAGCTAATATCTCACTTTGATGAGATATTTGGCTTCAGATTCTTGTTCCCTTTGAGAAACAAGAATTCTTATTGCGATCTGACTCTATCATTGTGCTGCCGAAATGCTGTCGAAATTTCCGCTGCGCGCAACAAGTGGTATCAGAGCCCAGATTTTAGATCTAGGGTTTTTTTTATGGAGGAAGATTTTTGTGTGAAGCTTGGTTCTTGGAGTTCTAGGCTTCGGTGGAGATAGCATTAGGAGTTGCCGTTGGAGATTTCGCTTTCCTCATGTGGATAGAAGATCTATTTGGAATCCGATCTAGGGTTCAGTTGGGTGGTTCCTAATTTCTATCAATTTTGTTCTTTCTCTACAATTTGGAGTTAGTTCGTAATGGGAGACACTACAACACCTGTAATCAACGATAGCGGTCGAAAAACGCTATGGTCTTATTTCATAGCATTTTAATCAACGCTGTGTCCGAACCCGCTATAGTAGGTCTGTGGCTTTACATAGCGTTTCCCAAAACGCTATCAAAACGTTTCCAACCATAGCGTTTTTATGTAGCTATAAAAGAGTATTCAATAGCGTTTATATATTGCTATGACAAATATCTTTTATAGCTACATAAAAA
>BQKN01045368.1:0-12742 GCA_022839385.1 Asparagus kiusianus
GCGCATGTTTTACGAAGGCTGATCTTCGTTTTGGGTTATTGTAGTTACGAGTTTGGGAGAGGGATTTTCCCAAAGCCGTGTTTTCCTGATTCGATATGAATCTTTTGAGTTTCTGGTCATACCATTTGGGTTGACCAATGCACCCGCTGTATTCATGAATTTGATGAACCGGGTTTTCCGTCCCTTCTTGGATCAGTTCATGATAGTTTTTATCGACGACATCCTCATTTATTCGAGATCGGAGGTAGAGCAGGAGCAGCATCTCTGGTTAGCTTTGCAGACTCTACAGGAGCATTAGTTATATGTCAAGTTCAGCGAATGTGAGTTTGGACTTTCAAAAATCAGATTTCTCGGTCACGTCATCAGTAGAAAGGGCATAGCAATAGATGCGGCTAAGATTTCAGCAGTTCTTGATTTGGAATCTGCCGAAGACGGAGATAGAGATTCATAGCTTTTTGGGTTTCGGCTATTATTAGAAGTTTATCTAGGACTTCTCGAAGATTTCGACACCACTTACACGCATTACGAAGAAGGGTGTATAGTTTATTTGGAGCATGGAGTACCAGAAGGCCTTTGATATCTTGAAGGCTAAATTGTCTACAGCGCCAGTTTTAACTATTCCGAGCAACAACAGGACATTTGTGGTCTATACAAATACATCATTGGCAGAGTTAGGAGACGTTTTGATGCAGACTCAGAGAGTAGTAACATATGTCTCGCAGCAATTAAGAGTACATGAGCAGATCTATTTCTACTTATGACTTAGAGTTAGCAGCAGTGGTATTTGCACTGAAGTCATGGAGACTTTACTTATATGAAGTACAGTTTGAATTATTCATAGACATCAGAGTCTTAAGTATCTTTTCTCTCAGAAGGAACTTAACCAGAGACAAAGGAGATGAATTGAGTTCATTAAGGATTATGAGTTCGCGATTCAGTATCACCCGAGGAGGGCGAATGTCGTAGCAGACGCATTGAGTAGGAAGCATCGTCACAGGATTGCAGCTTTGAGATGCTCGTTATACCGAGATCTCCACACACTTAGCCAATTCAAATTTAGACCGGAGATTGGCGGGAGCAGCGCATTTTTGGGAGCTTTATCTATACAGCCATCTTGGAGTGACAGAGTGGTCAGAGCTCAGTTGGACGACTCTTGGATTCAAGCCTGAAAGGAAAAGATTTCCAAAGAGCCAGAGGCTGATTGGACCGTTAGAGCAGATGGAGGACTTCTGATGAAGGGCCGATTAGTAATACCAGCAAATGCTCAGCTGAAGAAGGATTTATTTGACAAAGCGCATCGTACTAGGTATACAGTGCATCCAGGCACAACGAAGATGGACAAGGATCTGAAGAGACATTTTTGATGGAGTGATATGCGTAGGAAGATTTCAGAGTATGTAGCTAAGTATCTTACGTGTCAGTGAGTAAAGGCGGAACATCAGAGACCGACAGGAATACATCAGTCTTTACCCATTTCGGAGTAGAAGTGGGCGGACATTTCTATGGACTTTATTGTAGGGTTATCGAAGTCGAAGAAAGAGAATGATTTGGTTTGCGGTGATAGTTGATAGACTGATAAAGTCAGCACATTTTATTCCAGGGAGGATATTTATTCAGGAGACTATTCAACTTCGTGGAGTTCCAGATACGACAGTATCAAATTGAGATGGATTGTCAGACGGAGAAAGTAAATCAGATGTTAGAAAACAAATTGTGGACTTGTGTTATTTGATTTTCAAGGTAGCTGGGAGGATCATATTTCATTGATAGAGTTCGTTTAGAATAATAATTATCAAATGACAATCGGTATGACCCCGTATGAAGTATCGTATGGGAGGCCTTACAGATTGCCTATATGTTGGGTAGAGCCGGAGAAGAGTTTAATACTTGGGCCAAAGCTTATGAGATAGATTACTGAGGAAGTAACATTGACCAGAGATCGGATTCTAGCCGTTTAGAGTTGGCAAAAGAGCTATGCTAATAAGAGATGAAAACCCTTGGAGTTTCATATTAGAGATTCGGTTAGGCTGAAGGTATCGCATGTGAAAGGTATTTAGCAATTCGGGAGACAGAAAAAGCTTACGCCGAGATACATTGGACCGTATTAGATTTTGGAGATCATTGAAGCTGTGTCATACAGACTAGAACTTCCAGCATCGATGTCTGGTATATACAATGCATTTCATGTTTCTATGCTTAGGTAGCACTTTCATGATGTAGAGCAGCAGCGAATGATGAACGCACTAAAGATTTAGCTTTAGAATGATCTGACTACGATTGAAATCCAAGTTTGTATGCTTTCTAGGGAAGACAAGAAATTTAGAAACAAGATGTTTTTCCTTTGTGGCAATTCAGCGAAACCGGAAAGGAGTTGAGGAGGTTCTTAGGAGCGCGAGGAGGGTATACATCGTGACTATCCACACCTGTTTGATCTAGTAAATTAAATTTTTGTATGACTTGTTTATGGCTTATGGTTGCATGTATGGCGATGTTTATACTTAACACTAAAATGAGAGTATTACCACTTATCTCCTAAGTACTTGGAACATATGGTATATATATGAGGGGTTCCTTGTTTGGATTTTTCACTCAATGTACTTGTTCCATTTAGTTAGGTGTTAAGTGGGGGTATTTACATTTTAGATGGTTAAGTGCAGACATCGAAGATGATTTTCGGGAGCGCAAATATGTTATGTCGCGCGATTTCCTGCACCTATTGAGGAAGTGGATTGATTTATGTGTGTGATTATTTGTGTGGTTATATTTAGATTTAACACTAGAATGAGGATATTTCCACTTAATTCTTAATCTTTTGGAACACATGGAATATATATGGGGGGTTCCTTGTTTGATTTTTTGCCCGACGTACTAGATCCATTCGATTAATGGTTGAGTTGGAATATAGTCATCCTGGATTGTTAAATACAAATATCCCTATATGCTTATCAAGAGTAAATATTCTGAGATGTTTATATTTGCAGGTTAAATTAGACCCTCTACGTGCTTTTCTAGTATTATTATTTGCTTAAGTATGATTTCTGAATTTCACGAACGAAATTCTTTTAAGGGGGGAAGAATGTAAAACCCCAAAAATTTAAATATTTTATGATAAATAATAATAAATATGTTATATATTTATAAATAACATATTATGATATTTGAGTATGCTAGAAATTGGTTTGAGATCAATTCAATGTATATATGTATATATATAAGAGCAAATGCACAATTCATGCTCGATGTATAAATCTGGAAATTTATGATTAGCGAAAAGATTTTATATTTTTGTCACTGATGTAGTTAGAATTTAAAAAAACTTAAAAGACAAAAGTTGTAGGTATCTTCAGGATCTTTCCAACAAGTCTTAGATCACCTCATTCCAAGATCAGATGTGAAAGTTATGGCTAAAATACCAAAAGTCATTTTCCTAGTCAGATTAGGATTCCAAGATCGGGTTAAACGGGTTTATTTTGGGTTTGCATATATATAAACATGTGTTTTCATGAAAATTAATATCCTTATATCAGAGTTTCAAACCCTAGCAGCCATTTTTCCTCTCTCTGAATCCTTAAAACTAAAGTTGAGAATTTTGAGAGCTTTGTGAAGCAAATATCGACACGAGGGCAAGGTCATCAACGTGTAGCAAGGGGAAAACGGCTTGGTTGCACTTCTTTTTGGTTGCTGGTTATTTTAGAGGCTTAGAATGATGTCTAAGGCAAGATTATCTTCATCCAAACCCTTTCCTATAGTTAAATAACTAGTTAGTGTTTAATATGATGTTGAATATGTGTTTTCATGCTTGAATCTTAACATGATGTGATAAAAGTTAAATTTTTGATGTTAAAACATAAGCCAATGCTAGATTAGTAATTTTTTCTTACTATTTATGGTAGTATCATGATCATGATCATTAGGATTTTTTATAATTTTATTTATATATGAGAAATTTAAGTGATGTACTAAATAAATATTTTCTGCAGAAAACTGCAGCAATTGTATCATGTTTAACTGAGATTTAAAATAGAAATTAAATTACAAATTTAACCAAACTAGTTCCAAATGAAAGATATATGTATTTAGTTTCTAAACCAGAAAACCATTCTTAAAAAGAGTTTGTATAGAGAAATATATGTTATATTTACTAACAACATGTCCTGCAGAAAAACGGATGCACATATATACTGTTTAACTGGAGATTTGGGATAACAAATGAATTCTAAATTGAACCAAACTTATGTCATTTGAAAGATATGTGAATCTAGTTTACAAAACAAAAAACCATTTGTAAAAATAGTTTTTCTAGAGAAAGATATGCTTGTTTTTCTAACAGATGTCACGTCTATTTTTCCTGCTCGTTTTGTGGAGCTGTGTTACGCCGTTTTGAGGTACGTTCGCGGAGTTTTGAGCTGCTTGATATTACATGTTTAGTCATGAATATGTTATGTTATATATTTAAAAATCCCAAGAGGATTATGATAAATTTTTATTTGATCATATTTGAATTAGATATAGTTTATATACATGTTGGATGTCATTGATGAGCACAGCTCAGTACTATATGGGATAGTGCGTCGACATACCAAATATACATGGTTTATACATGAGCTGAATGTTGTTGATGAGCATATCTTAGTACTATATGGGATAGTACGTCGACATACCTGAGATACAAAGATTTATATGAGGTATATATCGTTGATGAGCTCAGTTCAGTACTACATGAGGTAGTGCATCGATATTCCATATGTACAGGCCATTGAGTCGGATTTTAGGAGGCTTGATCTAGCCGTCCGTCCCGCACTATGGTGCGATGATGCTCGTGAGTCGTATTTCTAGGATGCCTATTTGGTAGTCCGTCTTGCACTCATGTTATGCACTGAGATCGCGATGAGACTAATGAGCTGTGTACACAGTTCAGGATACCTACAGGGTAGTCCGTTACACTAAGACAATTACTTGATAGCCTAAGTATGGCAGAAGCCGATTTTTAATACGACCTATCATTGAACTATACGACTGAGATATGTTACTTTTGAAAGTATACAAAATTATGTGTTAGTATTTTATTCTATCTCTCTAGTGATAGTGGAAGATATTATAAATACAATGTGTTGATATCTTATTTCTTTTACTGTCCTTTTTACTTCTTAGTTGGGATCAATGATTAGTGATTCACAACTTGAGACTTATGGTATATACATGAGGGTTTCCTTATTTGGATTATTTCGCTTGACGTACCTGTCTCGTGTTATGGATTTCTAATTATTGGTTTCATTAGATTGTCTTTTTTTAGTTCGATATTAATGTTTAGATATCTACAATTTGAGACTTATGGTATATACATGAGGGTTTCCTTGTTTGGATTATTTCGCTCGATGTATTACGTCTCGTGTTGTAGGTTTCTAAATGTTAATTCCGCTAGATACGGAGAAAATAATATAGGTAGACTATACTTAATAGATAGAGCTCCACTCCATCCTAGCATCCCTTCCCCTGGAGGCGGATGGGGGTAATCTTGCTATAGCGCTCTGACGCTCTTGTTGTTATTTCTTTTTCTTTTAAAAACACCCTTTTAGGAAGCTCGGAGTTCCGGAGAGCTGCAGGATGACGGAGTTCTTGCATAGTCGCCGTCCCGAGAGATTTATTAGAGGCTCCACTGTAGTTTTAAATTTTATTCAGACTTAGAGTTTAGTTTCATTTTGTAAAGGCAATGTGCCTTAGTTCGAATTTCCGTTTTGATTCATGTTGAGACATCGTATGTTATTTCAGACTCCATATGTATTTTAGTTTATTTTCAGTTGAGACATGACCTTTATTTATGAGATATCATCCTCTTTATCATGTCTATTATTATTGTTCTACTTCTTTGCCTGTTTTGT
The DNA here is from genome assembly GCA_022839385.1 of Asparagus kiusianus. Classification (NCBI taxonomy): domain Eukaryota; kingdom Viridiplantae; phylum Streptophyta; class Magnoliopsida; order Asparagales; family Asparagaceae; genus Asparagus; species Asparagus kiusianus. The sequence goes on from BQKN01045368.1 coordinate 5,880, forward strand.
ACCTATGCTTTTATTTGATACTACTAGAGGATATTACTATGATTGGTGAAACTTGTTGTTGCACAGTGTGGGTGCATGGCAGGTTTGACATCTCTGGGTTCACCTTGGACTACAGCCATGTGTGAAAACATGGGCGTCACAGTTGGTATCAGAGCTCTAGTTCCAGTATCCTTAGGATCATCCTGTGTCGAGCCGTGGAGCTAGGATATAGTTTCTTAGGATTCATGTATAGAGTCCGTAAGGATTTCCTAGTATGAATGAGGACGATATATGCGTATATCTTAAAAATTGAGAAATTTTTTTTATGACAACTATTTTATGTTGATTGAAGGTATTTGCGTGAATACTATGTGTTATGAATTCGTTTTGTGATACGTTATATATATATTTTATGTATTTTTTCTATCTCACTTACTGTGAAAATTAAGCTCTCCTTTTGATATTATAAATATCGAAACAAGGATGTGGTCGAGGTAAAACTCGTACCTAGAGAGCTGGGCATGCAGAGCCGAGCCACAGCAGGCTCCACAGTATTTGATCGACTTCATGGTGTCGTTAGCAGCAAGATCTTACAACAATCGAGGAGCAAGAAGTGTATCCATTTCCGTCAGCAACACCACTTTCAAGAGATTCACCACCGGTTGTACCCATCGTGGAAGTAAAGATGAAATACCAATGAGTACACTACCACCACAATCAGTTGTTGATAGAGCCGCAGAGCAGGAGATTTAACTCTGAAAGGATAAGAAAAATATCAGACAGCATGAGCACTAAAATTTTAAGGCACACCAATTTTAATTGCAACCTATAAGGGAAAGAGTATATGAAAGTTTCTTGAACATTTGCTAGGAACCAAGCAGAAGTCAAATATATATTCAACATTGAGGACCATCACTGGAGGATAGCAACAACATCCAGATTTTTGACGAGACAATAATTATCACCTATTTGGGAGAATTTAGGTCATTTCTTCATCAAACAATTAGCGCTAGTCTAAGTGAAGCAGGGAGATATACCCATAGTGAAGGAAGAAATCAAAATCCAGAATAGTGACAATGACAATGGCAAGAGAACCATTGCGGAAATCTAGAGAAACCTAACAACGAGAGAATGATTTTATCCTAGCAACAAGGACAAGATAAGAAAGGAGCACAATGTGATTAGAGAGCGCCGGAGTAGCGCAGAGATTCAGAGAAACATGTTACAATCACAACAAGGTCGAACAAATAGCAAAAGACTTGTAGCAGTTCACAGCAGGAAGCTAGCATGATAAAGGTCGCAGTTGGCAATCTCAGAGTCGTAATTTCGGCCAGCAGTGAGGAAATAGAAGTACTACTTGTTAATCCGAAGATTTAGGGACCAGCAGGCCAGATTTGCATTATCCAAGAGATTTGTACTATCCAGCAAAGTCTATTCAGTTGTACCGCATGATCAGGGTACAAGCGAAGCTTTATTCATGATTTCATTTTCAGTTCGGATCTAGTTTGATTTATGAAATTCGTTTATCTCTTATCCTTCGTACCTTTGTTGATGGGTGTCAGCTTGTGGCATTCCTTAGATTTTCCATTGTCAGTGCCTACCCCTCTAGGGGTGTCCCTTCCATCTGTAGGAGATGTGTCATCAAACTAGATGAGTTTGAGTTAGACGTCGAGTTGATCGTGTTGTCAATGTCAAATTTTTGGTACGGATTGGTTATCTTCCTACCATGATAGTATTGACTGCTTTGCGTAGACGGTCAATTTACGAGCGTCCGATGGGTCCGAGATGATTGTAGCAACCTCCCAGGGCAACCGTTTTGCGGAGTCATTTCTGGCGTACATCGAGGAGGTGATGCGATGGGATCAGGGTATTGATTTATTGGAGACTAGAGTTGTCTTAGAGTATCAGGATGTCTTTCAGGACATACCGGGATTACCTCCCGTGTGAGAGGTTGAGTTCTGTATTGAGTTGCAACCAGGCACAGCCCCGATATCCCACGCACCCTATCGCATGGCACCAGCTGAGATGAGGGAGCTTCAGACCCAGTTGGACGAGTTATTAGTTCAGGGTTTTATTCATCGGAGTTATTCTCCGTGGGGAGCGCCAGTTCTCTTCGTGAAGAAGAAGGACGGTAGTATGCGTTTGTGTTTTGATTATAAAGAGTTGAACAATATCACTATCTGGAATATGTACACATTATCTAGGATTTATGACTTGTTCGATCAGCTACGGGAAGCGCATGTTTTACGAAGGCTGATCTTCGTTTTGGGTTATTGTAGTTACGAGTTTGGGAGAGGGATTTTCCCAAAGCCGTGTTTTCCTGATTCGATATGAATCTTTTGAGTTTCTGGTCATACCATTTGGGTTGACCAATGCACCCGCTGTATTCATGAATTTGATGAACCGGGTTTTCCGTCCCTTCTTGGATCAGTTCATGATAGTTTTTATCGACGACATCCTCATTTATTCGAGATCGGAGGTAGAGCAGGAGCAGCATCTCTGGTTAGCTTTGCAGACTCTACAGGAGCATTAGTTATATGTCAAGTTCAGCGAATGTGAGTTTGGACTTTCAAAAATCAGATTTCTCGGTCACGTCATCAGTAGAAAGGGCATAGCAATAGATGCGGCTAAGATTTCAGCAGTTCTTGATTTGGAATCTGCCGAAGACGGAGATAGAGATTCATAGCTTTTTGGGTTTCGGCTATTATTAGAAGTTTATCTAGGACTTCTCGAAGATTTCGACACCACTTACACGCATTACGAAGAAGGGTGTATAGTTTATTTGGAGCATGGAGTACCAGAAGGCCTTTGATATCTTGAAGGCTAAATTGTCTACAGCGCCAGTTTTAACTATTCCGAGCAACAACAGGACATTTGTGGTCTATACAAATACATCATTGGCAGAGTTAGGAGACGTTTTGATGCAGACTCAGAGAGTAGTAACATATGTCTCGCAGCAATTAAGAGTACATGAGCAGATCTATTTCTACTTATGACTTAGAGTTAGCAGCAGTGGTATTTGCACTGAAGTCATGGAGACTTTACTTATATGAAGTACAGTTTGAATTATTCATAGACATCAGAGTCTTAAGTATCTTTTCTCTCAGAAGGAACTTAACCAGAGACAAAGGAGATGAATTGAGTTCATTAAGGATTATGAGTTCGCGATTCAGTATCACCCGAGGAGGGCGAATGTCGTAGCAGACGCATTGAGTAGGAAGCATCGTCACAGGATTGCAGCTTTGAGATGCTCGTTATACCGAGATCTCCACACACTTAGCCAATTCAAATTTAGACCGGAGATTGGCGGGAGCAGCGCATTTTTGGGAGCTTTATCTATACAGCCATCTTGGAGTGACAGAGTGGTCAGAGCTCAGTTGGACGACTCTTGGATTCAAGCCTGAAAGGAAAAGATTTCCAAAGAGCCAGAGGCTGATTGGACCGTTAGAGCAGATGGAGGACTTCTGATGAAGGGCCGATTAGTAATACCAGCAAATGCTCAGCTGAAGAAGGATTTATTTGACAAAGCGCATCGTACTAGGTATACAGTGCATCCAGGCACAACGAAGATGGACAAGGATCTGAAGAGACATTTTTGATGGAGTGATATGCGTAGGAAGATTTCAGAGTATGTAGCTAAGTATCTTACGTGTCAGTGAGTAAAGGCGGAACATCAGAGACCGACAGGAATACATCAGTCTTTACCCATTTCGGAGTAGAAGTGGGCGGACATTTCTATGGACTTTATTGTAGGGTTATCGAAGTCGAAGAAAGAGAATGATTTGGTTTGCGGTGATAGTTGATAGACTGATAAAGTCAGCACATTTTATTCCAGGGAGGATATTTATTCAGGAGACTATTCAACTTCGTGGAGTTCCAGATACGACAGTATCAAATTGAGATGGATTGTCAGACGGAGAAAGTAAATCAGATGTTAGAAAACAAATTGTGGACTTGTGTTATTTGATTTTCAAGGTAGCTGGGAGGATCATATTTCATTGATAGAGTTCGTTTAGAATAATAATTATCAAATGACAATCGGTATGACCCCGTATGAAGTATCGTATGGGAGGCCTTACAGATTGCCTATATGTTGGGTAGAGCCGGAGAAGAGTTTAATACTTGGGCCAAAGCTTATGAGATAGATTACTGAGGAAGTAACATTGACCAGAGATCGGATTCTAGCCGTTTAGAGTTGGCAAAAGAGCTATGCTAATAAGAGATGAAAACCCTTGGAGTTTCATATTAGAGATTCGGTTAGGCTGAAGGTATCGCATGTGAAAGGTATTTAGCAATTCGGGAGACAGAAAAAGCTTACGCCGAGATACATTGGACCGTATTAGATTTTGGAGATCATTGAAGCTGTGTCATACAGACTAGAACTTCCAGCATCGATGTCTGGTATATACAATGCATTTCATGTTTCTATGCTTAGGTAGCACTTTCATGATGTAGAGCAGCAGCGAATGATGAACGCACTAAAGATTTAGCTTTAGAATGATCTGACTACGATTGAAATCCAAGTTTGTATGCTTTCTAGGGAAGACAAGAAATTTAGAAACAAGATGTTTTTCCTTTGTGGCAATTCAGCGAAACCGGAAAGGAGTTGAGGAGGTTCTTAGGAGCGCGAGGAGGGTATACATCGTGACTATCCACACCTGTTTGATCTAGTAAATTAAATTTTTGTATGACTTGTTTATGGCTTATGGTTGCATGTATGGCGATGTTTATACTTAACACTAAAATGAGAGTATTACCACTTATCTCCTAAGTACTTGGAACATATGGTATATATATGAGGGGTTCCTTGTTTGGATTTTTCACTCAATGTACTTGTTCCATTTAGTTAGGTGTTAAGTGGGGGTATTTACATTTTAGATGGTTAAGTGCAGACATCGAAGATGATTTTCGGGAGCGCAAATATGTTATGTCGCGCGATTTCCTGCACCTATTGAGGAAGTGGATTGATTTATGTGTGTGATTATTTGTGTGGTTATATTTAGATTTAACACTAGAATGAGGATATTTCCACTTAATTCTTAATCTTTTGGAACACATGGAATATATATGGGGGGTTCCTTGTTTGATTTTTTGCCCGACGTACTAGATCCATTCGATTAATGGTTGAGTTGGAATATAGTCATCCTGGATTGTTAAATACAAATATCCCTATATGCTTATCAAGAGTAAATATTCTGAGATGTTTATATTTGCAGGTTAAATTAGACCCTCTACGTGCTTTTCTAGTATTATTATTTGCTTAAGTATGATTTCTGAATTTCACGAACGAAATTCTTTTAAGGGGGGAAGAATGTAAAACCCCAAAAATTTAAATATTTTATGATAAATAATAATAAATATGTTATATATTTATAAATAACATATTATGATATTTGAGTATGCTAGAAATTGGTTTGAGATCAATTCAATGTATATATGTATATATATAAGAGCAAATGCACAATTCATGCTCGATGTATAAATCTGGAAATTTATGATTAGCGAAAAGATTTTATATTTTTGTCACTGATGTAGTTAGAATTTAAAAAAACTTAAAAGACAAAAGTTGTAGGTATCTTCAGGATCTTTCCAACAAGTCTTAGATCACCTCATTCCAAGATCAGATGTGAAAGTTATGGCTAAAATACCAAAAGTCATTTTCCTAGTCAGATTAGGATTCCAAGATCGGGTTAAACGGGTTTATTTTGGGTTTGCATATATATAAACATGTGTTTTCATGAAAATTAATATCCTTATATCAGAGTTTCAAACCCTAGCAGCCATTTTTCCTCTCTCTGAATCCTTAAAACTAAAGTTGAGAATTTTGAGAGCTTTGTGAAGCAAATATCGACACGAGGGCAAGGTCATCAACGTGTAGCAAGGGGAAAACGGCTTGGTTGCACTTCTTTTTGGTTGCTGGTTATTTTAGAGGCTTAGAATGATGTCTAAGGCAAGATTATCTTCATCCAAACCCTTTCCTATAGTTAAATAACTAGTTAGTGTTTAATATGATGTTGAATATGTGTTTTCATGCTTGAATCTTAACATGATGTGATAAAAGTTAAATTTTTGATGTTAAAACATAAGCCAATGCTAGATTAGTAATTTTTTCTTACTATTTATGGTAGTATCATGATCATGATCATTAGGATTTTTTATAATTTTATTTATATATGAGAAATTTAAGTGATGTACTAAATAAATATTTTCTGCAGAAAACTGCAGCAATTGTATCATGTTTAACTGAGATTTAAAATAGAAATTAAATTACAAATTTAACCAAACTAGTTCCAAATGAAAGATATATGTATTTAGTTTCTAAACCAGAAAACCATTCTTAAAAAGAGTTTGTATAGAGAAATATATGTTATATTTACTAACAACATGTCCTGCAGAAAAACGGATGCACATATATACTGTTTAACTGGAGATTTGGGATAACAAATGAATTCTAAATTGAACCAAACTTATGTCATTTGAAAGATATGTGAATCTAGTTTACAAAACAAAAAACCATTTGTAAAAATAGTTTTTCTAGAGAAAGATATGCTTGTTTTTCTAACAGATGTCACGTCTATTTTTCCTGCTCGTTTTGTGGAGCTGTGTTACGCCGTTTTGAGGTACGTTCGCGGAGTTTTGAGCTGCTTGATATTACATGTTTAGTCATGAATATGTTATGTTATATATTTAAAAATCCCAAGAGGATTATGATAAATTTTTATTTGATCATATTTGAATTAGATATAGTTTATATACATGTTGGATGTCATTGATGAGCACAGCTCAGTACTATATGGGATAGTGCGTCGACATACCAAATATACATGGTTTATACATGAGCTGAATGTTGTTGATGAGCATATCTTAGTACTATATGGGATAGT